>VTPC01002828.1:66644-98496 GCA_011009095.1 Ignelater luminosus | reverse complement strand
AATGTTTATTACTGATTTTGTTTAGATCATTCTAAACTTTAGAACCGCACTGTATAACAAGTTGCTGTATTACGTATATGTAATACAAGACAAAACAACATAAAGGGAATTTTGTTCCTTTCAACTGCGATTTCCATAACTTTTTGTTCTTTTGTGAATTGTGAACAAATGTAACTTAAAAAAATCTTGCATGCTGTTATAGACATCAAAGCGGAAAGGAATTACCAAAAAAATCTACCTCTTATAACGTATTGATTTTCCGGAAAAAGTTTCGGGTATACTTTATATACGCCTTCTTTGTTTTGTTTACGGACTGGATCTAAAATACTACTTGAATAAACTCATCTTATTTTTCTATTTGTCACTTTTAAATATCCTTGATTTGTATCAAAAGCAATCATCACTTCGAAGAACTTGCAAGAGGGCTTTTAAACCATGTTACGCTGTCACGGCAATTTATTAGTGAATATTAACTTAATGTAACTTGAAAGATTAAAAAAAAAGTTATTACAGATAATGTAATAAAGGGGGAATTTTGAAATTAATTAGGAAAAATGATTTTATAGTTCTAATCAATTACTTGAAAAAACAATTATTATAAGATTATTATTATTATAAACAGAATTGAGAAAATTGGAAAACTGTTTTAAGCTTGCAATTAGTGAAAATTTAATTGTTTAACAGAAAAATTAATTATCCTTTTCAAACAGGTTTTAATAATTAAGTTCTTCTTTGGTAATTTAATTCATAGTGGTTGTTTTGGTAACTCGGAAGACTTTAATTTATTAATAGTAACTGCTATTACAAGAACAATTCGGTAACATAATTAGCCTGAACTTCGAAGGTAACTTGAAGGTTTACGTGTAACATTCAGATATAAATATGTAACCACTCACATAGGTAAATATTAGTTCTTTTGATTTATAAACTTATTCAGTAGTCTGTCCTGAAGTTGCGAAACAGTCAAAAAACTTAATATTAGCAGTGCTACGGCGACTAATCTGCTGCTATCTACAGATTATTCATAAAGTAATGACCTGATTTGAATTAATAGAAGCAAATTTATAAAAGTTTTAATGTTTTTGACAAAAATTTCTGTCTGTCGGCTATTTTCCTGTGAAAGCAAAGTTTTTGGTTTTTATATAAAATTAAAGTCTGTATCTTGATTTATTTTTCTGCAATTGGGACATAATTCTATGAGCTGTCTGTATAACTCCAATTTTCCTAGTACATGGTGGTAAATCTGATTCATTCTAGCTGCTGCTAGATCTCTGTATCTGTATTAAAAATTTTAAATTTGTGTACCTACAGTAATTATTTAATTATCTATTAAAAATAAATTTGAAGCAACAAACAGAATTGCGTAAGTCCATACTCAAGTTATTTACAAAATAATGTAAACATAAAATACAAGTAAGTAACAATGCATGAAAACGGTAGTTATCACTAAAAATCAGTGCAGCTAAAACTAGCTCCCTTTTAAGGTTAATTACACTTTTATGTTGACTACAGCATTGTTGCCTTTTAAATCCTTATTGTTGTTATGAACATAAAATCTCTTTCTGTGAGTTCGGAATCGTTCTGCCAAATATAAAGCACCGATTCTGAGAATGTCTAAACAAAAGTGCATTAAAACTAAGCTCCTAGCAGGGCGTCGAAAAAAACTTAACCGGTCTAAATTGACCCATCCCAGGTAACCTATAGTTACACAGACAGTGGCGCAACCAACCGATTTCAGTTCCACGTAAACAAGTGTTTTTCTTAAATTCTTGTTTTCGACCGATCACATTTTTATTTAGTAATTTCTCTTGTTTCTGTAAAATCGTTACGTAAAGTAATATGCTGCATTTAGTCTTGCTCTTATTTTACTGTTTTACTATTCAGAGTTGAAAGCACCGCCAATGTCCTTATTTAGTATTCAACTTGCAGGCAGCATATTTATTGTCTTCGCTAATCCTGCTAATGCTCAACGTCAAAATAAATGTTAGAAAGAATTTAAAACCGTCTAAGCACACTAGGTGTCCCTCTTACCATTATAAGTAGGAAATTCTTGAAAAGTAATCCTCCTAACGCCTCATCTTGACGAGTTGACGTTTAATATTTAGAGATAATTAGTGGCTAGCATGGCCCACCTACTCAGACACTTTTGATTTCTTTAGAATTTTTGTTCGGTTTTTGTTTATACTTATTTTTGTAGACAGAAATTAATTCGAAGAAAAAAAAGAAAGGTGAGAACTTTGTCTAGTATATTAATGTTGTAATTATTAGATTTTAACAGAGTGACAAATTAATTGCGAGGTTCTCAGAAATCATTGTTCATTTCATAAATTCGTAATTATAGTCAATCAATCAAAAGCGTAAGTAATAATAACAAACTAAGGTGAATTTATAAAAATAATTCCAAATGTCAAGGATGTTCAAATATTATTATTCAGGAAATTAAAGAAATAGTGTAAACCTTTTTAGAGAAACTCGAAAGTGAAGAGCTGTGGAAGATTAATGACCACACCGTTTTTCATTTTTTCTTTAAGAATCTTTAGGATTAGTCATAAGTCAATTTGATTTTTTCAGTATAATTATGTTCGTATTATTCAATTACTTATGTACAGCACTCGCATCGTTTTGATATCTAAACATATTTTTTTGTTTGGATTAGTTTCTAGAAATTGTTTATCTGGTACGTCTACTGTTCCAATTATCTTAAAATTCTTGTGCTCCTTCCTGTTTCGTGTTCAAGAACTTTTTCCTGGAGGTAGCCGAGACCAAATTGAGATAACAGTCTTTCATAAAAGTGCTTGTTATCTCATATCTGACTGTTCTTAAACAAATTTTTTTCTTTTGTTGACATTTATCTAGCAGCTCATTCTATGCAACTTGTAATGTTCAACAATATAGGATATTCAGAGTAATATAATAATAGATAGTACATTAATTTTTAAGGTTAGAAAAATGCCCCAAAGTTTAATCCTTGTGGCACTCCTGGTCTGGTGATGTATAGTCAAATACGGCCGTTGTGTACTCCATGTTGTTTTTTATGTCTGGTAAATAAGAAACAATTATATGTAACAGAGAATAATAATTAGGCACAGATAACAAGTTAAATACTAAAGAATAAATTTGATCAATTTATTAAATGTTGGAAGAGACTCTGTATATTAATCGTTACATATTTATTGTTGTTTGTTGCTCCAATAACGGTGTGCGCAAGAAGCAGACGATCTGTTAGAAACAAAAATGTACTGCGTTAGTGATGTGCAAAGTTCTATAGGATGCAAGAGATGAAGGTTTAAGCAAACTATGAGATAAGAATATTTTCGGGAATACGTCCTAGATACTATTAAAGATACAAGGTAAAATGTACTTTGGCTTCATGCTATGTACTTAACTGTCAATAAATGCTGCATATGTTTGATTTCAAATATTGCTAAAAAGAAAGTTCTCATATCTATTTAATCCAGTTGGGACAGCCCAAAAATACTAATGATCTAACTTTTTTGCAATTTTGCAGTGATCTAAAAGAAGACCTATAAGTCGGTTATCAGTTTTCCGTGGTAATCCATTTGTTGCTTTTATATACATTAACAAACTTGAGTTGGTTGCAGTACAACTTGAAGAACTAAAAATAGAAATTCTGAAAGTGCTCTATGAATTCGTTTGGAATGTAACGAACAGTCGATCACTATACAGTGGTTTCCTTCTACACCCACCGAGTTATCTAATTTATTGTTTCATAAACTACTAAAACAACTTTTGATACTTAATTATTTTATGCTATTATATGTACCATCTGTTTTTGACACCTAGATCCAATTTAGCAATTACAGCAACAAGAAAAACATACCTAAAAGACTTCCTCAAATAAGAACAATAAGAACATTCAAAATTCATACGGACAACATTAATACCGTTTAAAACATGTTCGATTTTACTAAAATTACGAGGCATTGTTTTGTCATCTTAAAATCGTTAATAAAAAGCTTACAAGTTTGCCGCCACTATAAAAGCATCAGAAGAAGTGTTGCGTAAACGCGTTTATGAGATGTTCAAGCGGCTAGAAGGAAAGAACGGGGTGAAACATTTTTTAAACAAAAATATTGAACGGTCGACAATTTACGGTATTGTTAAACCATTCAAAGATAAAGAACTATGGAATAATAGAAAGAATATAGGACATCAACCGAGTTATGATAGCTTATGAAAAAGAAAATTGGTGCAAGTATTAAGAGATTATCAGGAAAGTTTAATGTTTCATATCAATACTGTTTGGAATCTGAGGAGAATAAACTTAAAATACCCCAAACAAGTAAAAACGCCAAAGCTTTCAGAAAAACAATTTGCTGATATCTCCAGAAAGTGCTGATCACTTCATCAAAAATTTCTTACTCCAGAAACAATGTTGGTGATAAACGACAAAAAGTACTTTACTTTTTCTTAATTTACGTTAAATGAAAATTATGGTTTTGATACGGATAATGTTAAAAACACCAAGAAACATTAAATGCACTCCAAGAACAATTTTCAAGTCGCAACTTTTATGCATTATGAGACCTTTTCATAGAACCATCAAAGGGATTTGCGCTTTAATCAAACTAAAACAATTTATTTTGGAACAGCACTCACAAGATCAAATCTTGTTCTGACCTGATGTTATCTCCTACCATTACACGTGGAAAACACTTGCATAGTTAAAGAAACGAGATATAAGTTTTGTACCACTTAATGCCACAGTAGTTACTACCACTGAACATTTTAAAACGGTGTACAGTTAAGACTAAAGATCAGGTCCTGGATAGAATTAAGTACCGTCCAAAAAAGTTAACATCTTGATAGTCGAAATGATGCTGCAAAGTGCAAAACAAGAATTACGAATGATTGAAGAAAATTGTAAACTAAATAAAAATTCTTATTCAAGAAAAAAATAATTTCTAGTTTGTCCATTCACCGTCGTTCCATACGTTATGGAGCAGAACGCAGTATAAAATAGCTCAGCTTGAACCTTGCTACAGATTACTAACCAGAAGATAAATGTCTTTAATACGTGAGTAAAAGTTCTTTTGCTTCGCTGAGTCTGGAAAGACGTATATCAGGATCCACTTAAATCAGACAGAAGTAGAAAAGACTGATCTTTGATTTTTGATTTGTATCTGAATTAGAAAGGTAATGTTAGGGGAAGAGAATTATCTGCAAAAGACTTTGAAATATATGACGGTGTAAGTTTTACTTCTACAAGAAGAAAAAACTTAAAACTAATGGAATTTCACTTAATCCCGTGAGAGCAAACGTTCTCAAATTTGAAAGAAACTACTGTAAGGCGCTTTACTCTCTGGAAAATAACCTGCAACAGGAATTTCAACAAAATAAGAAAAGAACACTTGCCTCAGATTTTATATTGGGTAGTTCTGTAAAAAACTCCAAAATTTGGTATCACTAAAAGACGTCCAGAACACGAAGTAATATTACTTACTGGAGAGTCAATGGCGTCGAAACTTTTCTTCCATTCAGAATAGATTGAAAACGATACCTGAGAGTAGCAAGTTGACAATAAAGGAACACATAAAGAAAAGTTTGTGATCTGGTCCTTCGTCGTTGGGTGGTAGATAAAGCACGTCGGATTATTTATCAAAAATTTTAAAGTTTCAAGATCGTGGGTAACAAATTTCAGCAAATGGTGAAATATTGTGTCTCGCAAAATGACAGAGTTTTTATCAAAAACAGATGTCACAAACTGAGAACAGATAGAAAATATCGATGTGTTTTTTCAGTTACAGATAAGTTCTATTAGCTCCAAATTTAGCAGAGCAAGCATGCGCAGTAGCGATCAAAGCCGTTTCGAACTAGAACTACATTGTGGTAGTACTTTAACATACGAAAGGAGAGAAAAGTTGACACGATTGCTCAATCCAAAAGCGCATTCACCCATAATTGTAGGGTAATGCCCATTATGTCTACTAATGGCAAATTAGTCGAATCGTGATATATAGTACTTACAGAACAATCTGGGGAATGGACTCCTCATATATGTACGTTCAACATTACTTCAACTTTCAAGCATAAAAATAACTTTATCGGAATCTTAAAAAACATCAAAACGAATGAATCTTTTATGTTGTAGTTCAGTTTTTTGTCTGTGTTTAAGGAAAATCTAAAAACTAACGACTGGTGTTTTTCGATCACCCTATACAATAAAGCAGTGGAGTTCAAGCTTCAGTCTTGCTTTTAAAAGAACAAAAATCAACACTAAAGCATTTTCCATTAGTTCCAAGAAGAGTCGAGAAGTTAGAATAAGTAACTATTAAAATGTATAGGTTTGTATGTTGCAGATAATTTCAAAACGTAAACATAGTCGTTCTGAACAATTTTTGCAAGAAATATTTTTTTATACTTACAAGTAACGCCGCTATTTTCCTACTATGTCCTGTCGTTAGAACATCTTACATAACTAATTCAAGACTGCAGGTCATCACGAATAAGTTACATTTTTTTTAGTTCATTACATTGAAAATCTTACCTTAAAAGTATGTCCATAAAATGTTGAGACTTGGTAGCTACGTTTTACAGAAAGTTTTGAAGCCTTAAGGGTAAGCAACCAATTCGTAACAGAAAGTTGGCAACGCCAACCGACAAATTTACTGGGTCATTAGGATAGTGTCACTAGTTGCTTGTGTTCAACATATACAGGGTTTTTGACATAACACATGAATCAACAAAAAATGCAGTCAAGTAAATGATTTCTATAGATTCATAAATTTACTCTTAATCAGCTACACTACTTACTACTTATTTGATTATAGCATTGTTTCGTAAAATCTACAAGACATTCTGATGTGTCTTACCCTAAGCAGATGGAACCTAATAAACAATTTTTTATGCAAAAGACAAAAGAAGTTTCTAATATCAAGATAACTAAAGTCAATCCCAACATGAAAAATGTTTCAAGGGTAAGAACTTTAAGGCTTTTATAAGATAGGTCTTCTGCAAGTCGTTAACGACATTAATATAAATTTGGATTTATGATACTGTCTCATCTGCGTACAAACTACAAAGCAAAGGAAGTGGGAGAACAGACGAGTGCATTTTAATGGGCGCACCAAGCTTATAACGTGTTATACGTATACGACAAAGGAATACGAAATTATAATTATAATATACCCAGTTACAAGGTAAAACCATCTATATTACAAAACAAGTGTTATGTAATATTACAAACATTAAATGTAGATGTCAATTATCTCTTTTTCATTTAATTTTCCATTTGTGTTCGATGAAAACATTAATGAAGATTGTTTGGGAACAACAAACCATTTACCACAATATTAAATTAAAACATCAGAAGAGTATTAAGCATCATTTTTAGTATTGCAGTTTATTGCACTTTTCGTAAACAAGAGACCACCTGGATTGTTAAGTTTTAATGTCTGAAGTTGAAGTATTTACGTGAAACAAAAGGTCACTGGGAGCTTAACATAAAATTTCTTACTCAAATTCAGCTGTTATTATTCAAGCACAGATATATCACCGTTAAGTTTTGTTTCAATGAATACCGCACCACGTATATAAGCCTGCATAGAACAGTCTCTCAGTGTAAAGGGCAGCCCTAGGGTAACATAACTGCGTAATGACAGGAAAGGGAAACGAAGAGGGCGCAGATAATTGATAAAGTTAGTAGACGGGTATTTACAGCTTACAACGTGGGCTCCGTTCTACTGTAGATGACTTCTGATGCTTCTATTATAGTCATGCGGCTAGCTAACTTCAAAAATTAAAAACGTGTATGTTTCAACTATTTATAACTTCAATTACTGAAATTTGTTTAAGTTTCCAATTTAAATCCAATTCTAGATAAATTAGACAATTTTTTTGATATTTTTATCTAAAACAGAAACTCCTTTGAAAATTGCCCTTTTTGTTAAGATAATGAAGAATGGGAAAATGAAACAAAGAACGCATTAAATTTGATTTCCAGCAATTTATTTTTATTACTATATAATTAATTAAAAAGCAACTGAAGAGGAAAGAGTCAATTATGGTGAGGCAGAAATAATACTGATTATGTGCTATTTAATGCACTCACTATTTTTTACAACATTCCATTTATAAGTAAAACTCAAAATGGTAGCTGCCATTTATTATCTTTCAGATGATTGAATATGGTAATTATGTAGAAATTCCACTAATAGTGAATATATCGATAGGCCTCATAATTATTTATTTATCCCAAGGTACTACAAAGTGTATTAATCCTTGGCAGATTTCAAACCCAAATTAGGATGAAATTAGAGGTTAGTGAACAGTTTATGTTAATCAAAGCGAATGATATATCTGCACAGACTGTTTACAAAATTAAACAGATTAATGAACCTCGCCCTACTAAGTATATTAACCTAGACGTAATTTGAATTTGCCCGTATAATTTTAGTTATAGTTGTGAAATCTTATTTAGTCCCAACGGTCACGACAAGGAAACAGATTTTATCGGATAATTTTGAAATCGATAGCTAATACTGTTTCAAGGCTTTTAGCATGTCATTTGTCACTTTAATAAATTTGTCAGTTTCAAAAAGGATTAAACTAAATGAATGAAAACTAGGTTAGGCCAGTGAATCATTTATTAAATAAATACTCGTATATACGTAAAGGTTATAGAATAAACTAACATAATATTATTCCAAATGTTAATAGAAATTGCAAATTCTGGGAATAAATGCAAGGCACACGTTGAATGTAACAAGAAAAACATAATATTCTCATGCTCAGATTTGGTGGATAAACGGTGGAACGACAGATGTGCTATACATAAACCCTTTCAATTTCCAGGTCAATTCTAGGGTTCCCTTTATATATGATATTTAGTTTCCTATATAAACACCTTCGCAAAGGACTATATGCTATTCTAAAATTAACAAAAGCAGATACTTATTTCGTGGTCTTGGGGTTCATAATCGGTCTATAGAAAGTAAGTTTATTTTTATTAGCGCTGTTTTGTCAAACTAAATCTTTGTTACATTTGTTACAAAATCATTTCTGGTAATATTCTTTATATGAGATTGGCGTGTTTTTAATCAAATAAGCATAATTTACAATAGGTCGGTAGATAATTCATCAGAATGTAAAGATTTAACAAGAAAAATCAAAAACAAGGCTAGCGCAGTTAGTAGTAGAAAATCTCCTACGCAGCACATTATTTTCAGGTTATACACCAACCTGCATTAATCCAGGGATGTATAATATGAAAACAACTTAAGTTAGGTATTATCCAAAAAGATTCCTAAACTAAGTAAGAGCAAAAAGGTTTTAAAGATATTTTAAGTAATTAACAATGTTACCATGCATTAACCTTTTAAGGATTGAGCCATAATCGATAGCATGTTGGACCAAGGTTGGGTACAATCTTAATTTTATGTATTATTATTTATTTATTTGTTTCATATACGTTAACGGCTCTTAGAGTATATATTTAATAACAATATTCTAAAATAAAAACTTAAATTGAACTTATAACTGCGGAAAAAAGTGAAATAATGTAGGTAACAGTTAGTCAAAAATTTTCGACTTGATGTGTACTGGGTTCACTTAATAATAATGTCGAAATCAAAACAATAGACAACAACGAACAGTCAAACAACTCACAGCTGTTGATAGATGACTTCTAAAGTAACTGTTGTCAATATCACTAATGCTGCTACCATTATTTAAAATGTCATTTAAATTGTTAATGAACCTATTGGTTGGCTATTTTGTACCCAACTTGGATTTAGTAAAATTATCGCAACATTAAAGATAATTGTAAAAGTGAGTACGCCAATTTGTTTTCTTCATATCAAAGAACAATAAATAATTTTTTGAGATTTTTCCAAAATATATAACATTGGGAAAAATTAAATAGAAAAGTTGGATACAAAATACCCAACCTTGGTCTTAAAGGGTTGAAAATGCAATACCTTTAAAACTTTGCAAAGACCAAACTAGAAAGTAAATAGGAACAAACTCACTGACTTTTTCTTAACGTTTATGTTAATTTGAAAATCGTTTTTAAGGTCCAGGCTTAATTTAATAGCAACATCTATTTTTTCGTGCCTTTTTTCCTTTGTTGTCTAAAGATATTTAATTGAGTTGTATAGATTGTATAGATTCGTTATTCAGACAACCTGAATCTTTGACATTCTTTCTCATATTCTTCCGCTTTCTTCCTTCTGTTTTCTAAAGAAACTTTTGGCCTGTTTAGAACAACATTTTTCTACTTAAACATTCTTATATTACGTAATTCTTGGAAAATTAGTAAAAATGTCTACATAGTCTAACACATCTCTTCACGAAAGGTTGGAAAAACGCAGTTGTCTTAAAGAGAAACGCCTTTAGTTTCCAATGGCATGTGCCTAACGAGTATATAGAATCGCACCTAACCGTAACATGCTCGTTACCATTGAGGTTTTTTAAATTCAAACATACGAAATCTTCCTCTTCCCCGTTTCCCAAATTACACAGATGATGTTCTTGTCACTACCTCAGATTATGCCCATTTCTTACTCGAACTGTACGTGTCTTGTTAGAGATCCTTTTTACTTACCTGTAGACTTTTTGATTTTCTTTGCTGCCAATATGTAAGAATTAAGAAACTTCTCGAGGTATCAAAGAGATAAACAATCTTCTGGTTAATAGTGATAGTAACTCGTGGATCAATAAGTCTGTAAGTATTCTTGGTCATGTATGCAGTAGGGTGGGCCGAAAAAACAAAAACTTTTTTTTCAAGTCGTAATACCACGGAAAAGTTACGAATTGGGGAGACTAAAAAGGGTTAAAAAAAGAAATAAAATCGGTTTATATCTTCCGGTCGCGCATGTGCTCTAAAGTTTGCCGAAATTTGGAAAAATTCACATTTTTACGATAATTTTTAACATTTTTAAATTAGCCTCTTTCCGAATGTAATAGCTCAAATTCTTATGTATTAGAACCACAGAAAATAATGTTTAAATATTACTTAAATCTGTCAACATCTTCCGGTCACGCATTACCTTCAAGGTTAATGAAATTTTAAAAAAAATTACAAATAAAGGTAGATCATAGTTCAAAGAAAAAATTTCACTACAGGGTCTTTATTTGGATGGGAGGAGGAACGACACGTTAGTAGTAGATCAAGCTCATTTGAAAAGGCTCCGTAGAGTAAAAAAGGAAGAACATTACTCGCTAATTCAAGAACCTGGTTCGGTCTACATCGGCCATGTTACTCCAACTTCTGGAAGTTCTGAATATATTGTCACTTTTATTATTTCTTATCTGTCTGGTCGGGGCATTTCTCTTGAAAAATTAATTGTCATAGGATGCGGTCGCACTGAGTAAATACAGTTTGGAAAAACGGTCTGCATCGCCGAATCGAAATACATTTGGGGAAACCGTTATAATGGGCAGTTTGCCTTCTCTATTTTAATGAACTACCATTCCGACATCTGTTTCAATACCTAGACGGTAAATCAAATGGTCCGAAATCTTTGAGAGAGCCAATCGGTGAAAACCTAAGTGGCTGCGAAAAACGTCCAGTGATTCGCTCAAGAGCATTGGCTGTCAGATCTCCACAATAGACAGCAGCAGACTAAATAAGGATCAGAAATATCTACTTGATATTTCCATAGCAATAAAGTCAAGAAACTGTAAAGAATATTGGTTGTATGAGATCCTGGTCCCTTGTCACACTCGAGATGATGGACAACAGCAAATCGAACTCTCAGATTGTACTTAAGTGAAGAAAGTCCCACGCCTGAATTTCAAAAAATAGTTGTATTTATTCTGAAGTCATACATGCCAATGTGGTTTAGTTTTAAAATAAGTAAATACTTTACAGGCGGACCAAAACTTGTGTACCAATCAATACAATCTTCAAGGTACTTACCTGAAGATTTACGTAATATTGTCTACCCTGTGATAGAACGAAATGGCTTTTTTCGCTCATCCAGAACATTTAATGTTAGCCATGACATAAGATAATACAAAACACATAAGAGAGCTCGGACTTCAACGAATTCTAAAGGCGAGACAGTTAGATCAAAAGAAAACAACTATAAGAACATTCATGCCGCCAAAACTCAATTTCAATGCTCAACACTACTCGGAAATAATTAACTGGATGGACTGTGATTTATCTTCTCTTCCATTATTAAAAGATATTAGTGACGATTAATTTAAATCATATATTCAAAGTGACTTAGTCCTTAACTGGGATATAACATTCAAGACATTCCCAGTTCACACACAGGCAGTTGAACGATCTCTGAAACTCGTGACAGAAGCCTCAGGAAAAGTCTAGGGATGGTTTTATCAGAACGACTCTGCTGTCAAGGTCAACCATGCCTAACTTTGCCCATAAATCAGATTTCAAAGTACTTTCAGCTAAGAATAAGTAAAAATGGAGATGCTCAATTGTTCAACATGAGTTTCTTGGACTTACGATTCTTCACACAAAAACCTAGTGTTTTCAATAAAAAAATCTGTTTATAAATATTACTAATGGTCTAAAATAATTTGTTTCTAAGCATTTAACCTTGTATTCAATAAAGAAAACCAAAAAAGAAGAACATGTAAGTTGTTAGTATTTTTTTTAAACTATGATCTACCTTTATTTCTAATTTTTTTTCAAAACTTCATTAACTTTGAAGGCAATACGCAATCGGAAGATGTTGACAGATTTAAATTTCTGTTTGTTAACAACATGGACTTATGGTAAACAATAGCCGAAACATAACGTTATTACGAACGATCAATCGTCTTTCTTTGGACAGCTCGTTCTGAAAAAAAAAACGGATAAACTAATATCAATGGCATTGAATTTTTGGCACAAAACTCTATAACTGTAATATTCTATGTAGGCTAGAAGATAAATATCGTTGGAAGCAATGCTTTGAGAAAATCAATGCTTAAGTGTTACGATACGAACTGTTCCTGGAGACACAGATTCAGACGTATCACAAAGTGGTGTTCAGGTAGGTACGCCACTGACAAGTACAGACGTTTACTGTGTGTTACAGTAAAGTCACGCTACTATAATTTACAATATATGCTACACCATACAACGAAACTGATACGTTAACAACGTCATACCATAGCATTGCCAGTTTCCATAACGTTAACTTTCAAAATGAGATCAGAAAAAGAAAGACAAAAGCAGATTGATTATATAAGATGTCGTGGAAACAAACAAACTTTGGCTGACAATCTTGACTTGCATAATTACACAGGAAGAATCAGCAAAGAATGCAAATAATATTATTTATTTTATTCAAAAAACTTTTATGCAAAAAATAGATTTTCAGAGAACCCTGTACAATATGCAAAATAAACCCATGAAAACGTTTTGAAAGCCAAAATGGGAACACGAATCAAAAAGTTAAGAAATTATTTAAAAGTCAGAAATAAATCCAAATATAACATTTATATACTGAACTCAAAAGTCGACTTTCCTATATTTAAGCCGAGCCCAAGAGAAATAATTTCAAAAGAATTATTCTAGGCTCATTTAAGAAAGAAAGGTTTTCCTTTTGAAATATCTTATTCAGTGACTAGAGTGTACATGAAGTTATTGAAAGGCCTGTGCCAGTTTAATGTCAAGTCACCGTTCAGCCCGCATTCTGAAGAAATACAACCCTGCCCTGTGACCATATTGTAGAAGTGACACTCAGAGGGCATAAGTATACGAACGCGTTTAAGTCAGTACCAGTTTTGACACGAAATGTATTATCGCTGTTGATTTACTGGACAATACCGCAAGTATTAATGGGCAAGTTGCAAATAATCATAAACTACCGGATGCAAACCAGATATACAGATAAATGTATGTAGTTTATCAGTGCAAAATAAACAAAGCCTAAACTCCTATTTCATCAAATCGTTCAAAGACCGGAATACCAATTGCGTCGTTGCATCTATCATTCGAGGTTACTTATGATGTGTATAACAATGCGAAATATAGCAGTTATTTACATAGTTATGTTTACGAGAGAGAAAAATCATTAAAAATACAAAACAATCAGTTCCCAAATGATTTCAAAACAAAATGATACCTAACATGCTAGTAGATCTTTCGAACACATCTTTATTATTTGTTAGATGTCCTACGCTTAAGTCAATGAAAACTATTCAAGCACCCACCTTCCAGTTTTTTAGGTTTTCCTAGTAATGTGTTTATAAATAACAAAAAAAAACAAAAAATTTTTGAACCATTACTTAGAATTAATACTGAGTGGGTAATTCCTATTAAAGAACCTGTTTTAACTAAATACAATTATACAAAGCCTAATTTTAGTTAAGATGCGTATTTGGTGGAACTTCGAATGGAATGCTACTACAGTATACACGATATCTCTCGTTTGATATAATTAGTAGCTCAGAGTTATAAGCTAATTACAGTTTTTACAACGATGTTATAAAATGTTAATGTCAAAAAATTATAATTTACTTAGTTTTTTTTAGTTTTATTTCCTAGAATTTTATTATTTTTATAATAAGCCGAATAAAGTTATCAGTGAAACAGCTATAATTTGCTTTGGTTTAAAAGATAATAACAATTTTAGCATTTTGATATGTTATAATTACCAACCTATAAAAAGCAATTTACTCATTGGAAATGAATAACAATATTAAGGAAATTAAAGATTAGATTATAAAATGAAGGGATAACAGTAAATCATTTTTTTTATATACGACCGAATCATAAAAAAACTTGAATAACTTTTAAAGTTAAAACGTGTGACATTTTATTAAATTCTCCTCGACAGTGTGATTATTCTCCACTTTCTATTTTGCCCACTTTTCCAAATTTAATATTATTGAGCAAAATGTACGATTAATAATTTTTGCTGTGCATACTTTCACGCTAAAAAAAATTGAAAACAATATTTGTGTTTCTTTAATTCTTATTTTGATTAGTTTCTATATTAAAAATTGTCGAACGTCTTTAATTAATTATAATTAACTCCTAAGACTAATAAAAATTTAATTAAAAGCTTCTATAGAAAATTTTAGGTAAACTTTTCGAACGTAGTTGAAAATCTTAAAATGTAATTAGTTGTGGATGCGTTTTAGCTTTTAAACACAAGAATATACAATAAATGCAATGTTTATATTGGAACTTACTTCTTGGCAAAAGCAGGTACAGAAGCTTTCAGCTTTGCTGCAGATGTAGCTACTTACGTGGTCCGAGATGCGTTATCAAAGTAGAGATGTAAGATAAGGTGGCCAGCCGGCTGTCACTGCGCTTGCGTGATGCGATTTTACGATTAGATAACACATCCCGAGCTTTATGCCAAGGTATTCACTAATCTTTTGTGTGAGACCACGTGAGACTTGCTTGGGTCGTCGTACACGACCGTAACACAAAAAGCTGCTATTGTGCTTCAACCTATCCAGCGTTTAACAGCGGTATGTACTCACAACCGGGGTGTACAATGGTTGTTCGATCTATTACTAAGGCAAGAGATAACATCTAAAATTGTACCGCACTCGAGATTGAGCTATTTGAATTGATTTGTCGTGCAATACAATTTAAGTTCATTTATCTATTTCTAGTTGAAAATGCAAATTTAACTCTGAACAAGTATATCGCTGGTAAAAGGGCAGCAATAAGTTCCTAATTTTTAAACTTTTTACATCTTATCTTCCTGTAAAATTTTGAAAGTCTCGTAATGAAATTTTCTGTTCTTTTTAATCATGCTCCGCTTGTTGGAAGTTTGCGTCTAATTAATTATTTTTCCCATTTTAAGATTCGCGTTCGTATAACAGAACTTTTTGCAGGAACTGAACGCTAACATTGATAATGAACTTCTAATCAGAGCCTTTGATGAGCTGAAATGCCTCACGGTTTTCTCCCGTTAATGCTAATTTAAAATTACTAATTTAATAGAACTTGTCATGTATTTTGTTAATTTGTCTAAGTTAACTACTTTCAAAGTAATTTCCTAATTCTTGCGCACCTCAAAGCACATTTCACGAGAAAATCCTTTGATTGTACCGCTTCTAAAGCTGTGCTATTGAAACTTTGGAAATTCGAAAAGTCTACAAAGTAGCTACAGACATTTGTATAGTCATGGGGTTTAGAACGTGTAGTAGAGCAACTAATAACTGCATGTTCTATCCCCCTGTAACAAAAATTATTCGCTACAGGTTTAATGAAGCGCAGATATAAAAGGAATGCCTTTAAGAAAAGTTAATAATTTCCCTACATAATAGCTTACGACGATGACGTAAAGAATGCTTTTAATTTTGCTCTAGCTCGGTACAATTACTTAATTAACCAGTCTGAATTGTACAATAGGTGATCTCTTCATTAGTTTCATTTTCTTTGTTGAACTAAACACGTTTTTCTGTGTTGAGAAATGCAAAATAGCATCGGAATTCTTTTAATTAGATTCAGAATGATTTCATTTCAAGGATGAACCAAAATACCATTTCCAAGAATTAATTTTTATGCTTGTCTTAATCCTATCAAATTTCATAAATTATTTTTGTGTAGCTAACTTAATATATTCAGGCTTTTAGTATTAAAATGAATTCTCCACATTTTAAAATAACAAGTAAAGGCGAATAAAAGTATAAAATAGCAAATAATTGAGAGCGTTTGTTTGTGCTATACGCATAAAAAACACAAGCTTATAGGCGAAATTATACAAATCCCCAAAAGCAAGATTCATCTTGTTTAAAAGATATTTTTAAAAAATTTCTTTTTGGAAAGAATAACAGCAAAAGCTTGGATTTAATACGCATAAGTTATATAATGTAGACATAGGCTTACAAAAAAAAATAAAAACAATATTCATTTTTGTTTGAATGATTTTTTTAATTTCTTCTTTAGAAAGAATAACAATGAAAGCTTGAATTTATTTGCATAAATTGTACACAAAATCATAAATTATTTACAAAATTGATTTGGATAATTCCCCCGCTGGTACCTTTATCTTATTTTGCGTAACATTAAGTTAACGGTTTACCAGAACACCATATAATAAACATAGAAGTTTTTGAGAAACTAAGAGATTTCAAGTAAAAGCAAACGCACCCAAGTGTGCTAATTTCTGACGTGAAGAGTGTCCAGTTTAGAAAATATCAAAATAGAGTTTTACTCTGATAACGTATGTAAGATCAATGTTTTGATTCGTTCGAAATCTCTTCTGAAATCTGAAACCATCTCTAGTTAGACACTGTCTAATATTCTAAATGAAATGAAAATCTTCATGATGATGTAATTACTGTTTGTGTTTCTACCGAGTGTTAACATAAAAAATGCATACAAGAAGTGCATAAGATACAATGAATATTATGTGTCGAAGACGTCATGTTACTTTTTTATTGTCATATGCGTGATCAGCGCCTTCAAACAATCCCCAAGTAATTATTTTTGAGTCATTTTAAATAAAATTTTAACATTTTCTTCAAAGATGCATACAAAAAGTGCATGATATGCAGAAATAATGAATTTCGAGTGGCTTAAGCGAATCTTTATCATCAATTGTATAGCATTTTGGCTATTTTCAATGAAATGGTTTTGCTTTTGTACAAAATGCATATAAAGTGCATTTTAAAACATGTGATGCAAATTTGTATTGTCACATTCGTAATCACTGACCCCAAAAAGCCCCGAGAAGAGATTTTTAAGTTAATTTGATGAAAAATATTTAATTTTTTATTATTTATGCATTTTATACGCGTTTTTCAAATTTGTATCGCAAACGACTCAATGACACATTTAGAAAACTATGCCAAAAAACTGCATCTCAATACCTGTAATGCCAAAAAAGTAGAAACTTTGACGAAAATCGAGATAAATTTCCACGACTATATGAATTTGCCGCTATTGGTAGAGTTTGCCAGCAGTAGTTCACTGATTCTTCAATTTGAACTACAATAATAAATTTAAATTAATCAGAATTTAGAATTCTAGGAAGATAGTAAGATTTTTAGATTTCTACACAACCCACTGCAACTTTCTTCTACGTTAGATCTTTCAAAGTAAAGTTGCGATTTTCTGCCTTCCTTATGAATTTTGTAGATATAAAGATTACTACTTGATTTCCTACTTAGAATCAACGATCTGCTGCAAATTTAACAATCTTGGTGTCAATACGTGAAGGCCTACCAGGACGAAATTCAGTCTAAACCATTTCAGTACCATTGCAAAACTTTGGAGATCACTGATGACATGTAGATTATCTCAAAACACCTCTGTGTTGAATAGTCTTAAAATATGCGCCTTGGTAAACATGTTTTTGATTCTCGTACAAATCTTTAATCTTCTGATACTTTGATTAGTTTCCAGTTTTTCAAATTTACTTACTTCTTTTTTGCCATCAACTATTAGTCCAGAGAAAGGCTCACTTATTCTTTCCTTAGCCTACAAATGTTGTTTTCTCTAATAATATTTTCTTCGGTAATACATTTTTTCAGACCTTAACGTCTGTTTGGAGATGCTTGTTAAGCTGTTATTTTGGCTTCCAAAAACTCGTTTAAGAGATTGTCTTAAAATGTGATTACAGAGGTCAATTTCAGTGAAAAGATAAGCCGAAGAGATTGTAAGCTTTGTATACCTGCACACAAAATATTTGGCAAATGCTGTCTGAAGTCAGTGCAATTATCTTTAAGAGAATTTGTAAGTGTTTTATGGCTACTGGAGTTTAAACACGGCATGTGGTTGTCGTCGCACAAATTATTAGTGGTCGTGTATCCTTTGTAGGTACTAAGTGTAAGACTTCAAGTTTTGACCGATGTGCCTGTGAAAATTATAAACTACCTAAGTGTCCTCTCAAAGCTAATTATATTGATTGTGGCATCCACTAAATATTGCGTGTCAAAGAGTGCAACTTGAAGAGCAAATAGTTTGGGATTTCTGCAATAAGAATCAATACTTGCATGCAATGTCTATAACTAAAGTTCTCGACAACATTTTTTTCTTACGTGATTGTGCTGTTTAATTCAATTTTTTAGCAAAATAAAAATACCTCATTATTTGTTTACCTATTTGGCATATAGTTTTGGTTTTGGTAATTACGACATAAAAAACTACGGAGTTCAGAAAGAGTTTTTGCGGTACATCTTGCTTAATTTTACTCAAAATCGGTTGTCTATGAAAATTGTGCCGACAAATAGCCCCGTAGGTTAGTTGAGAGTGTAAGACATACAAACGGTACGTCTACGCGAAAACTACGAGGTGGCGCAAAAGTCACATCACTGAAAAATACCATGTATTTAAGCAGTAATTATACATGAAAATGGTTATAAAGCATGTTGCACAAAGAAAATCAAATCAGATTTAATCAGTCAGATCAGCAAAACTGAGAAATCAAATATGCCAACTAATTTGGTTTAGTTTGGTGATGTGACCTTTGCGCGACCTTGTATTCCGTCGATTTGATGTTAGTCTGTCGCTAGAGAGCTTGAAAAATTTCGAAAAGTGCAAAAATGTTCAAAGAATACCGTTGTTTAATTAGAAATTTAGTATAGTTTATGGAACTTATGTTAGCTGTATCTTGCTTCAAATGGCTGGAAAGGCATAACATACCTCTTGTTCCAAAGCAATGCAAATTCACCTAATGTTCCACAGGCACGCCCGATTGAAGCATTTTGCTAAGTAGAATAGTTTACAGCAATGCATGGGTGGGAAGCTCAAAATGAGGATTAATTGCGAAGACGAATATTCTAAAAGGTAAGAGAAATTGTTGTAGGAACTGTCCAAAAAACATTATCAAACAGATTGTAGATTGATAGTAATGTTTTCTTTATGCGATTAAAAAAAATACCAATGAAAAGTTATGACGTATGACTCTTTAAAGACTACTTATTTTGCCAGAACTGTCTGCTCTCATCACTCATATTCTGCATAGGATCATTTAGGAAAATCCAAACAATGATTATTTATTAAAATTAACAGGTATATATAGAGCAAACAAAAAACAAGATGTGTATATGGCACTGAGTTCTCATTCTCAAGATGATTAAAATTTCTAGGTCCGTTTTAGCAATGATTATGTAAGAGAGAGCAATTTAAAGGTTGATTTCAGAATTTTCCAAGAACATCTGTTTGAAAAACACATTAAGGAATTTGTTGAAAATTAAGCAAAAAAGAAGACGCACTGATTTTCTGTAATCTAAAGACTTCCTAAAGAGTAGACAATTTGTTCGGTTGGGAGATCTTGGTTTGTTTGCTGGTGTTGATTCTTTATAATGTAGACACCTTCCCACCGCGAACTAGTTTTTTGCTACCTAAATTTAATAATTAAAAACTCATACCATGATCGTTCATAACATGTTCTTCTTTGTTCTTAAACTAGTGATGATAATATATATTTAGTGTACACGGTTTTACTCGGAAACTTTCAAACTACTTTTGCTATTAATTTGCATTAATATGCGGAGAAAAAACAAGTCATGCTAAAATTTTAAAATATCTAGTTCGTAAAATTAGAGCCAAAAAAGTCTATATTTACGTGTCTCAATTGAATTACAAATAGCCTAGTAATACAATATTACAAGGACTTTGTTAGTGGGTGTGTTTAAAGTGTATATATTTTGTAAGTAGGTATGTACATGTGTAACATTAGAATTTTATAACATACACAATCACTCAATATGCAATGCAAATTTGTGGAGCTACCATTGCTCCGCCCATTTGCTAATTATTTATGACCAAGCGAAGTCTTCCATCCATAAAAAGCATGAAGAAAACAAACACTGGTGATCTAAAATAACGAATCACTAGTATTTGCGTCCGGTTTTCGATGATGTTAACGTTTCGAGTTGGCCTTGAATTTTTATTATAATCATGATTGATGAGGTTCATGGTTCGTTTTGAAATAATTATGTACTTACCGAAAGTAATGATATATGATATAATTAGTCTTAATATTAATGTTTTATGTAGTGCTCGTTATTAATAATTTTAGTTCAAAATTGTTTTAAATATTTTTAACATTGAGAAATGCACTTTGTATATGCAAATTGTGTACGTTCGATTTAAATTTATAGCTCACATGCAGAGATCTTCATATTCTATCTACAAATGCATATTTGATTGCTTGTAACGTTACCTAATGTAACACTAGAACGACATATTTTCGAGTTTGACGAATAGATTATGGTAGGGGTTATATTTCGTGACGATTTGATTAGATGCAAGCAGAATTCGGTCTTCTTATCACGAACTCATTTCACGAAAACAAAAACGGAGTAATTATTGATGAAATAGTTTACGTGTTTAACTGAAAGCGTTATTGACGTTTCTGGGAAAGAAACTAAGTTCGTGGAATTACTTTTTATTTGTTTTTGTACCTTTTAACAGTATAACAATAATAATAATAATAATAATGCCATAAATTATCTCATTATCTACAGAGAAAATTGACTGAAATAATGTTAGTTAAATAGTTAACAAAACAACTACCCTTATTAGGATACATTAACTTTGCGTTTACAGTAAAATAAAAATAATAAGGTTATTACAACTCCTATCTTTTATTTACAAAATGGTACTTTATAGAGATGTATACATTTAGTTTCGACTTTTGAGTATTTAAAGAATTCGTAAACAAAGGTATGGTTGCCTGTTTTTCTCTTGGAACATTCAATTAAAATTCTAAATTCTAAAACAACCCCTACTAAAATATTTCTAACTGTTCTCTACGGGTTGCAGTCGTATTTCACAGAACGTGCACCTGGAAAACTGTCAATTGCAATTTAGATGACTGCTTCTTCCTACGTCTCCTTTCTGTTCGCCATTACCAGGTTATCTTACATCTCTCCCCACTAACCACAATATGGTCTGCTTTTATAGACGCACTTCAAGGGTTTTTTATTTCGAGGCTCTTTCTATAGCCCGTTTCACATAGAACCATAAAGTAACGTAATCTATACCACCAAGAATTATGTAGGTACAAAATCAATAAACTGTTTGTATTTTGAAAGGAAATTTCAATAAAAATAAAATACATTAACATAATTCAAGATCAAGGATTTCAAAAGGAGATATGTAAGAATAAACAAAATGTAAACCTAACAAAAATATTTGAAAAGTCGGATAAATGGAATTATAGATAAACAATTTGTCAGATATTTATTTTTATTATACACTGTTCTAATAAATCAACAAAAACTAAACCTGTAAAAATAAACGTTAAGAAAACATTGAAGATGGCTTCTGCTGCGTTTATTGGTAAGTAATTACCATTAAGCGTCCTCAATGGTTACTTTCTGGAAATTTCAGTTATTCTATTATGTTGCCATTGCTCGTTTACGTCATCCAACTATCAATATTTTATTTTGTCTCTATAATTTTGAAACTGAAACTAAAGCATTTGGGTGCCTATAAGGTCTCAAACAGGCATCAGACCATTTACTTAAAATTCACAAGTCATTTGATAAAAGTTAATAACCACCCTACAAGAACTGAAATATTTTATAGAAATACGAAATACAGAAAATTAATACAAATAAATTTAAAGTAAAAAAATGTTTACATGTGTCATTTTTGACATTATAACACGTTACCACATTAATACTATATGGTAATAAAGGTTGTGTGAATACAACCTCTTTCTCGAGCTCAACTGAGTTGGACATTCTTTTATGAATCTTCCACTAGAAAAAAAGAATCTTTTGGAATTTTTCAGTTATTGTTGTTGAGAAACGCACTAAATTAGTAAATCGTGAGAATATCTGCACAGCTCTTGATGACTGCTAGTCACAGAAAGAGAGAAGAGGAGGCAGAGTGAGCAACAGAGATGTTAGACCATTAAAATGAATATATAAATCGCTGTTGTGGTGGAGGCCGGGTGGAATGTCTTACAGGAGGGTCATTGTGACTTGTTGGTGGTGAAGCCCCAACTGGTTGGTTTGTAAAGTGGCCATGCCGATAGTGGTATGGTAATGGATATAGAAACACTTGGCAATGTAGTAGAGGTGTAGAGGAGAGGTACGGTAGCGTTGGGCCTTGATGGGGTGGTAAAACCGCGAAACTCATGAAAGCAGTTGCTGGTGAAGTACGATGGCGAATGGCAGTGGGACAAGGTGATTCGCAAACCTACTAAACGCGAGAAACCATCAGGAGAATAGAGAAAGCACACATACAATGACAATGGTCCAGCCCCTACCCTGAATGTAGACGCTTGACGGGTAGCATGGAAGGGAAGTGATGCTGCAGCCGGGTACCTACAAATCCCCAAACCCCTGGTGAATCTGAACTGGAAAACAGAAAAAGGGTAGCTTCCGACCGGATACCAAAGCGGAGGAAAAACACAATCAGAGACTTCACTGTTCTGCGCGCCACAATTGCATTCAAAAAGTGCTTAGAAACCCGCGAGATCACATGAAATAGTAAGAAATGTTGCCTTCTCTGTTTTAAGTGATACCGAGGAGTTTGCTGGCGGAATTAAATGATCATTGAATGTACGTAAATTACAGAAATACTTTTTGCCATTGTGCGCATTTTGGCATGTATTGTATTCATTATAGAAGGGTCAATTACGGAGGTTGTAATAAGTGCGCCACTAGAATTTTCAAAACGTACAATACAAAATCTTTTTCAATGCACCACATTGCATTAGGCCAATAAACGTACAGCGACATACTGCGATATAACCTTGTCGATCATTACGGAACAAATCTGCTTCTGTATTTAACACGTAAGAGACCGAGAATGATGCTTTTACCACTAAAAGAATTTCCACTGATGGTTTCAACTCTACATAACTACGTAATATAAGAAGTTCTATCAATCCCATGGTTGATATAAAAACCCTACATAAAACTTTGGCGGACCCACAAACCTCAAGTGACAACTTTTATTTATGTGTTTGGTTTATGTTCCCGTTTCGATCAAATGGCTGATAATTAACTGTTACGATCATTTTTGGCTTGTTACATAATGTCAGTTGTGTAGTTTTGCCCTCCGTCGATGCAACTACGGTTTCATCATTTTCCTACTTCAGATTGTCATCTTTTGACTCCTGTCAGCGCTTAAGTGATGATTGTTATCTAGTTGGTTCACTATGTACTTAACATCCGCATTTGATTGGCTACGAACTAGCATGGAACGGGCAGTACAGATTCCCGGTTCATTTATTTGTTTTATGCGGGGAAAAAATCCAGGTGTTGTTAAATCTTATCTCTGTTACCTTGAGGACGTTTTCGGTAAAATTGCTTTGATTCTAATTTATCGGTTTCGGAATTCATTAATCTTTGCTCTATAAAAATCTCATATGTATCACTCCACGTTAGCCTGCCTTTCTTTTATTCTTTTATAACATATTGTGGGCATTGATAAGATTGTGTTAAAATTTTGTAAGGGTCCGATAAATTTTTAGTTGTATCATTTGTTTGGTTGGATGTTTTTCTTTGTTAATTTTCCCTCTAACCAGCACCTGGAAAACGAGACGATTTGGTGTTGTAGTCATTTTATAATCCTCTGTTAGTTTAGTTCTATAAATGGTAATTCCGGAGTGATGTTACAGTCTTGGGTAGCCTCGATAACATTGGGAGTAAGTTTCTTCATCATTTTGTTTTGGTTTTGCCCTTGGAGATACAGATTAAGACCCCGAAGGGTCGTCATAGCTACTAGGAACATGCCTTCCGCAGCAGCCCCTTTTCGACTCTTCCCTCTGCTTTATCAGCAGTCTGAAGAAGTCTGTGGGATTTAACAATTTATCCATAGATTAATTTTTCAAATTTATTAAAATCTGAAATATTGACATTATTTTAATGACATAGCAATTTTTCTTCAAGTTGAATTAATAACTTAAGTATTTTGTTGTAATTAGTAACCTTAACTTTTATCTCGTAGTGCTTAAATTGCTTTATTAACTAATTGATTTTTATTGTAATAACTTGATACTTAGGAAGAAAATAATAAGTATTGAGAATGTTTATTTAGCGTGTAATAATATATTGCTATTTCTTCCTTGAGAATATTTAATTCATCCGTACCAGAACATTTTATTTACTTTAGTATATTTATTTACTAAAATTAATTATACCGAGAATCCCGGTATCTTTAGAAACAGTATATGTTTATAAATTTTGAATTGGATATGGATTCTATAATAACTGTATTATTTGAATTATTTTGTTCGTTTGATATTATTGGTATTGTGTATTTACCTGTTTTATATTTTGTATTTATGCTTGTGATTTTTTTTTTAATATACGACTTAAAATCGATCTAGTCGTGTTGTGTAACGTAACCTCCTTACCTACGCCCAAAGCCACTTACTGAGTTTAGCGGGTTAGGACTAGGACATTATAAACTTAGTATTATTATAACATAAAATTACGTTACATAACTTAAGACTTAGGAAAACGCTATTGTAGTTAAAAGAAAACGAACTTAAAAAGCTATTTAGTAACTGAAACCTTCCTTTTTTGATTATTTTCTTCAGTTTTTTTTTCACTATGAGTTCCAGCTGCTGGGGTCATATAACCCGAGAAATTTCTCTTTCCAGTTAAAATATAGCTGTCAGCGTTCAAGATCATTTTACACAACATTAATTAAATACATAATTGCAATGCATTCGATCACATAGAATCTTTCGAAGTTTTCAAAACGCCGGCAAATATGTCAGAGCTATCTACTTTTTTCTAATATTTCCTAAAGAAGTTGAAACACAGAAATAGAAAGAATTCGAGAACCTCCAGAAAAGTAGAAGGAACTAGAATATTTCACGAGCACTTTTACAGTCAGTCTATTAAATAATTTCGGATAAACAAAATAATGGATATTGTAGATTATTGTTTTCATTAGTGTTCGTTTAAACTAATCTAAGTGAATAGACAAGACAAATTTATGCACAAACTTGATTTTAATAAATTCCCAACTTTTAGATAAAATTAGAACGTTACATTAATAAATAGTAAGAAACATTAAGTAGAACAATAATCCATTTCTAAATCAGTTTGAGTCCAAATAAATACGCGAGTTAGAAACATTTATTTATTTCAAGTCTGCGAATTTCATCTTTTAATAATAAATAATAATAAATTTTGAAGGCTTCTTCTAAACACTTCAAGTATCCTTCTCAATATTTAAAACATTTTATGCTTTTTTCGTTTTAAAGTATCTTTTATCTGAAATACTGTGCTGCAAGTTTTCTAATGTGACATTTAATAACCTGGAATTAAGCGTCTAGTCATAATTCTTTTATTACCCTTCATATAAAATAAAAAAATTCTCTTTTCGCTTCATAAACAATACGTAGACTATGTTATTTTGACGAAAATAAAAATCGGACAACCAAATCGTTTTTATCACAATAGAGCAAACTGTCCGCCAGAGTTAACCTTTATACTAATTTTTTTCCTTTGCGATGCACCCAAAAATTGGGTTTATGCAACCGAAATTCGCTAAAGAGATTGGTTATGAAATCGTATTTATTCATGCGGTCATGAAAAGCAGGAAAAGCA
The DNA here is from genome assembly GCA_011009095.1 of Ignelater luminosus. Classification (NCBI taxonomy): domain Eukaryota; kingdom Metazoa; phylum Arthropoda; class Insecta; order Coleoptera; family Elateridae; genus Ignelater; species Ignelater luminosus. The sequence goes on along the minus strand of VTPC01002828.1, from coordinate 72,078 downwards.
CTTGATGTTTTTCAATGTGCCGTCTGAGAAGGAAATTCCTTCGTGCTGAAAATTACGTTGCTTAAATTAAACTGAAGTTATCAAATTCCCTTAAACAAAATTCTTACGTTTTGCAAAGGTTGTAATTCAAAAAATATCTACTGCGACACATTTAGTACTAGCTCTTACATATTGATGTAGACCCACTAGAAGTACTTCAATTTATTAATATTACAACCATTCACTTTTTTTACATTTTACTGGTTTGCTTTTGTCTTCAATAAATGGAATTTTAATGCAATTTGTTCCAACTTAGTTTAGTATTGTACGATATAAATGTCATAATGATCCGAATTGGTTCTTAAGTTTATAAACAAATTCTAATCCATCAACTAACGAAATTACAGCAAGGAATTTAGTAAATCAACCGGACAGTAATCCTCTTATCAAACTATATTTGAGATTTAACATTAAATACCGATTCCTTATCACTAGCAATTGTATGTTACGTATCCAACTACTCTCAAACTACCTACGGTAAAATAAACACCGTGATTGTTTTCCAAACTACCCAACTTCCTAGCCTTTCAATGTAGGTACATTGAAATTAGCAGAGCGAAATATTTTACTAATCTTGTGATGATTATTAATAGAATTTTATCCTAAATTAAACTTAATATAATTCGCATTGTTATTTCTAACAACATCCATGCGTTATTACCTACAGTTAAATGTTTACCTTCCTATTACGTGGGCGTATCAGACATCGTAAGGTAAACAAAACAAAAGAGATTAAACTACAGAAACTGTTACAGGTTTAAAAATTCCTTTATTGTGAAATTTCAGGAAGTACCTACCTAACAGAAAATCAGCTGGAAAAGTAAAAAGGTAATTATTCTTTGAATTTTTAAAAAGCGTAGGCTTATTACATTCATGGCATTTCATTGAAAGACTTTTCTATGAACTACCAAGAATCGATTGTAGCGGTAAGTTTTGCTGTGAGTAAACCATTACATATTAAATCCAAGAATGTATTTTGCTAACCGTAAGCCGTTCTCGAAAATCTAGAACCATAGCTAAGATTAAATCTTGGTCGTAAAAGTGCGGTTAACCTGCCTATTGTGTATGGACTTAAATTTTATGTCATCTTTATGAAGCACCTGGCCATTTTATAACTTTATGGCGCTTCAGATTTTCTTGATAAACTATTTTCTAATTATTAAATCTTTTCTTAATACAATCTCAAATTAATTAGTATTTAATGTTAATAATGATGCAATTAATGATTCAGAAGAGAAAAGCATTCCTCATTATTATTCTGAAATGACAGGCGTTTTCAATATCATCTCTCTAACACAGCACCCAAGACAACCGTGACTTCCTTGTGGTGGCGGATATTTCCCGCAGGCCGCGGAATTGACACGACCGCCCGGTAATTGAACCCGATGCCATTGATTTCGAACCCATCTCCAACGACTGAAGCTTGATAGCACGTTTGCGAGCCACAAATAGTTTACCTACAAGTCCTGACATCGGGTTTTTTTGGTGATCCCATTTTAAGGATCCCTTTCTAAGCCTTAGGTGTCCTTTTCACTAATCCTTATTACTGTCTTAACTAGAAAGACCGGGAATAGGGATCAATAAAAAAGAAAATAGTTTCCCTTGGAACGTTAATTAATATTTCCGTTTGTGTAGAAGGTCGAGAACTATCGGATCGATAATAAGGGAACATTGTGTGTAGTATAAATCGGTTTAATTTTCAGGTCTAGATATTTTAATTTATTTCACGGAATTTTACGCAATCTAGTTTGAGTACGCACGTTTTCACAGAAATACTAAAGATTTAAATATTTAGTATTCCTTCAGCATACCTTTTTTGATTCATATTCGTAGTATGTATACGTGGAATATTACGTTCATTACATTTTGATTTAGTTTAGAGTACTTATTTGAAATGGGTAGTTACTGCATAACCTAATAATAAATTGTTAATTATAATTAGACAATCATACTTTAAAATGAAGCCATGAGGTATCTAAAAACAAATTTTTAAAACGCCCAATTCATGGTATGTTGTCAAAAAGTAAATTATGAATTTTTTATTTCAAGTAAACCCCATTGAATTAATAAATGGAATTATATAAGTAAGTAGTTTACAAAGCAGCAGCTTTACCCATCAAACCAAACACAATTTTAAAAGGAAGAAACTTTTGATGATAGGTTTTTTATAACTATATTTTGCATCTTGCATGGAAGGTTTCATAAAACAGATAATATTTATATACAGGATGTTAGTAAACTACTGGCATTGGTTTTAATGGTAGATTCAGCATCACTAATACTGTCTATTGCAATAGATATACGTGAACTTTCTAGAGTGAAAACTAAAGACTGAGATACAACATCTAGTAGAGCATTTGTTTGAGTACCGCTGCCTGATTATGATGACGTGTAAACAAACACTCCACAGTTCTGCGAATAGCAAAAAGGAAAAAATGAGAATCCGCCTTCCGGTGCCCGTTTAGTTTAGTTTTGTTATTTAATTTTGCTAAAAAATAAATTACAAGAGTTTCAGATTATTTTTGTATTAATGTCAGCCAGTTGGACACAAGTAAAAATCGGGATAACCATCTTATACTTGAACGTAAGTTAGCAGAACGCGACTCATTAATTGTAAGTAAAGAACTATACTTTTCAGTTACACACCAACAATAAGGTCACACAAGAAACTAAAATTAATAATTTCATAATAATTAGGGCTCGGATGTTTATGGCATATCCTTTATTTTTGTTTACGTCTATTTTCATGCCGCACACATTTTTAGTGCAAATTAAGCTTTTCTATACAATATTAAGTGGTCTTTATTGGTCATATAAAGTCATGTTTGACATGTAAGGGCATATTTTAAGCACTTTTCCCGAAAAGGTCATATTTTAGTTATATTTCGTAAAAATATTTTTGTTAAGAACACAAAATTGAAAATCTTTTATGACTCTTTCTAAAATTTCACCATTCAGTGAAAAACCAACAAGGAGAGACAACGTCTAATCTTCTAGAGCACATCAGTATCGATAGCTACAAATAAAACGTTGGAATTTTCAAATGAATTGTGTAATATGATGGTGACTGCTAACATTCCGCTAAACAAAGTAGATAATCCTCACTTCAAGAATCTCATGGAAAAATCTACTAACAAAACTATTCCTACGGAATCAACACTACGCAAAAACTACCTATCTGTTTGTTACGAGAATAAATAACATCAAGAAGGGAGAAATCGATAAATCGAGAATGGCAAAACACGTGTGAGGTGAAGACCACTGCATCCAATGGATAATGGAGCCAAGAACTTGTACAAATCGGAAAGAGGCCACATACATAGCGCTAGCCAAAGAACCGATAAGCCCAGCTAGCTTAGAAATAAAACCCATATGTATGCCAATACTGCACGAAGGACTACGGTGCAGCCACCAACAAACGGCGTAAACCTCTACTGTACAACATGCACAGTAACCTAATGCGTATCCAGCTACGAAAATGCAACTTATACAGAACTTATAAAACTACGTAAGCAGACCGCCCCAGCAGCTCAATGGTTCAGGCACCCAGCGTAGTAATCAGACTAGAAATGCAAAATAATAAACCAAACCAACCTTCTCAGAGCGAATGCAAAGTGTGGCAATAGCCCAATCAACACCTCAAACGGGATAGTGTAGCCAGTAACAAGATCTGGGTATCTACTGATGAATCGACAGGTTCGAAGGAGGATATGTAGCCTATGTAATTATTGGAATACTCCCCACTGATCGCCCCGGAAAAACTTTCCTACTGACAACATTCTTTTTTTCATAACTGACGCTGAACCATACATGGTAAGTATTGCTAAAGGTATGAATTTGTTCTATCCAAAAATGATACATGTGACGTGTCTTGCTCATGAATTGCATGGGTTAGCGGAAGAAATTCGTGCGAATTTTTTTGATGTTGATAAATTAATATCCAATGTAAAAAAGATCTTCGTAGAAGCTCCACCGAGGGTTGAAATATTTAAAAATTTAGCTCCTTACCGGTCATTACCAGGTGAGGAACATGGGCTCGATGCTGTTGTATATTATTGTGCAAAGTATTCAGTCATCAAGGACATTGTGAATGGTTTCAGTAAAGATGATGCAGCTTCTATCAAGACAGTGCAAAAGCTGTTTTCTAGTAGCCTATTAAGACAGCTAACTTTGGCGGTATATCAAATGCGATTACTGGGTTAGAAGGTGTTGGTTTCGATATCAAAGACTCTGGAAATTGTCAGGAATAGGGAACTCAATATTGAACAGGCAGGTGGAAAAATTGTGAAAATGTGAAAAGAAAACTTTATTTAAATATGCTCCTATAACCTCCTGCTTCTCGTGTTACAAAGCGATACTTAATGACAATCGGCGATCATTTTCATTGATAGCCTCAAGAAACACATCGTCATTTAGTACAAAGCAGTCAAAATATATCAATAAGCAAAACAAGCTCAAACAACAGTAGTATGAGAACAACTAAGTGTTACTTTTTTACAGTTTTGAGGAGTAAAAAGTTTTTGGGCCAAATTTTGCATTTTATTGGTCATATTTTCGTATTTGTAAGGTCATTCTTGCTTGCATATTTAGTCAATTTTTAGAGCTTAAACATCTAAGCCCTAATAATAATAAATAGTTTTACTAACATAAATACAGAAACTAAAATAACAGTAATAATCAATGAAAACTAACTCAAAATACCACAAAGGATGTACTACACTCATAGTAATCTAATATTAATCTTTAACTTGTAAACTTTAACCTTCCAATGTGACTGTGCAATTAACTTTGCGTCCATTTCACTTACTTTACTTTAAAGGGGTGACAAAACTCGATAATGTATCGTTATTTTATCTTAAGAAAAGAATTCGTCATCTGTGACCTTATTATTAATTTGGTTCCTTATTGCTTCGTCGTGCCTTTTATTAGAATTGTTATTTTAGCATCAGCAAAATTTGTTTTATGGATGGTAACTGACCTACTGGTGTATAGCAGTGACGTCAAACCACTTTTTATTTTATAACTTTAGCATGCCCTTGTGAGTTTATTATTCATTTTGGACCCATCATTTTCTAAGCAATTTTCTTTCTTTTGTCACGTTTTATCTAGCATTTAAATGAATGCTAGTAGTTTACTAATACCCTGTATATTGAATTTTATGTGTTTCGCTGTCAGTACTACACTAATATCCTGGTGTTTTGAATGTTATAAACAAATAATAAATCAATTGTTTTTAAAATTCCGCTTTTTGTAAAATGCAAGTGTTCAGTGTTAAGACATAGCTAAGTACAAAGTCCAATAGACTGGCTAATAGTAGGTGTGCCACAACAATCTCCCAGTCAAGTATAGTCAATAAAGACAAATCTTTCAGTAACATTGTATCGCTTATTTTTAT
>VTPC01002828.1:44781-66244 GCA_011009095.1 Ignelater luminosus | reverse complement strand
AACTAGTGTATCTGGAAAGTGCTACAGCTATTCTGTCTTGTTTAAATTTTATCCTTAAAAATGAAAGAAAGAAAAATCTAGATAGCTGTGTTTTATGTGAGCAAAAAAAGGTGGACCGACAAGATTCAAGGTTTGGCAATGACCACTGAGAGTGAACGATGTCTCTTCTCATTTTAGTATGTTTGAAGAAACATTGGAAGTGTTTATGAAAATCTTATTCTGGAACCGACCAATCAATTCGATATCTTGCAGTTGCTCCGGGTAAGCTCCATCTAATAACTTTTCTGAAAAACTAACTAGTCCTCCCGCTTACGAGAAATAACTTTTAAATTTCTAGCTTGATAACAAGACAGTTTCATCTGCACCATATAAACATTTAGACTTGAAACTATCAGTAAATAAAAATATTTTTATGCTCAATGGTTTTAAGTCATAGTTAGTTTTCATGTTCCAACGGTTTTTGCCTCATCCTGGAAAATCTCTTGATGAAATTCGTGTTCCATGACCTTTAAATAAATATCCCATAACATTTTGATAACCAAATAAACCTAAACTTCAGAGAAACCGGTCTAAATCGGAAAGACTATGAACCGTAGGTTAGGAAAGGAAGATCGAAATGCTACTTACTTTGTTAAACGCTACACAACAACCTTTGAGATCGATTTGTATTTCCTTAATGATAAAATTGGAAAACCATCAGGAGTTGGTGAAGAAGTTAACAAGAAAACTGAGCTTTATTTAATGATCAGGTAAATTATCCGAAAGAAAAAAATTATAGAAATTAACAGGCTTGGATTTCCATACTTGCTAATATGATAGTCGAAGTAGAGTACATGAATTAAAGGAATTGGACTTTCTACATGAATTGAACAATGTAGTTCATCTAAAGTTGGAGATAATAACAGTAGACAATTGTTGTGTTCATAGTGAACTTCACTGTAGGATTGCAAATCATAAATAAGTAATTACAAGGTGGATTTAATTAATTTACAACTTTATCATGGCAGATACGGAGATAAACTCTAGGCCGAAACCATATGGTAAGTGAACAGCAAACTCTAAAAAACGTATAAAGGTAATTTGACACAATGATTCATCTGGTATTCAAAAATTAAAACAAAAGATTGCCATAATTTGACAAATTTCACAAATAATTACACTTCAAAAACTGTTACAAAGAGGAAAGGGTTTCAGTTAGTGTAAAGCCAAAACCTTTCTGTTGTCCAAGTCGCTTTCATCCTCTCTGTAAAAAGTTATAACAAACAAAATACTTTGCAGTATCCTCTAAGGAGTAAACTAAAAAGGATTTGTTTTTTCTAAGTATCTTAGACTAAGCCTCAAATTTGAGTTTAATCTTGAAGTCAAGATTTAAATGCTGAACCAAACCAATAATTATACAAAAATTGTTACCATGAATTTGGATCATTTTATTTTTTCTAAGCCACACGTGTTTTGAATTGACAACCACTAGTATAAATAGTTAGTGGATTATTCATTCTTCTACTGATCATACTCAATGTTGCTTAGCTGAACGTTTGCTTGCTTGGTGTGCACAAGAAGTGTGAATGCTTATGGATCACCTGGTCACTTTTCTAAATGCTGCATGTTATTGCCGTTGGCATATTATGGTTTTATGGTTTTATGGTTTTATGGTTTTCATAGCTTTAGCTCTACAAGAAAAGAGAAACGTTTTTTCTACATGTACTTTTCGAGCATTCTGAATGTTTCTATTCCACAATAGTTTCATTTCAATTTCATTATAATGAACAGTTGTATCCTAATACTTTCTAATACAATGAATTGAACAGTATGACAAGCCTAGTAGTATAAGATAAATAAAAAAATCTATTATTTGAAATCTTGTAAGACGTTTAAGCATGCTCATTACAAACCTTTATTAAAATATCAAATAGATGACTTGTCAAAGTATTAGTCTTGTATTATTTTTTAATTATAAATAACCACTAGGATAATGAAAGATCAGTAATGAATTACAACAAAAATTTTGTAATTATGTCATGAGAAGCCCAACAGATCTTTTATCATGTGCAAGGCAAAAAAGTAACATGATTCTAACAATTTCATAATAGAACTAGATGATTTTATCTCTTCGTTGTTCTGAAAATTAATTTATTAACTTTTAATGTAATTTATTTTTGAAGCCTTCAAGGTCATCAGAGTTGTAACAGGCTGGAAGAACAATTTCTTTGTTTTATATTACATAATAGTAAATGAAAACTTAAATGCTTCTATAATTCATGTATGTTAGCATTCTTCTAGATCATTTACAAGCTTATTAACTAATTACATTCATTAATTATTAATTTTTAATCTGAAGCAAAATTACTCAGTCATCATGTTAAATCGTGATCTTAAAATAACAAGTCTATAGCCAATGATTAATTATTGACGGACGTATGACAGGGATACATTTTAATGATGAGTACATTAACTTTCAGCTTTTGTTCTGTTCTTTCTGAAATTTTTCTGTTGCTTATGCTATGTTTACTATAGAAAAATACGACCTCTTCAATAATTCTTGCAGAGTGGCTCGTGGTACCGTTATTCAAATAATTCATAATTTTTGACGTTAAAAACGCCATTTATTTCTTCATTAATTAAATGTTAACTCATTTCCATAAGTCATGCAGTGCCATTGTGCGGGCTTAAAGATTTCACACATGCCATCGAGATGTGACAAGTTAATTTACCTCAATAACAGGATGAATAAGTTTTATCGTGGTGCCTTTAGAACATGGGAAATGCAGTCTTTCTACTTCTACTCTAATAAATGTATCTTCTATGTTTAGAATACTTAATAGAACTTTATTTATAACGATTGACGAAAACCCAGATATATACCACTCTCCATTAGGATCACCCACTTGAAGCTTTTAAAGGATGAATTAATAAAAGATTTTAGATACACGTCGCGATATATAGTATATTAATTTATTTAAATAATTTTGTTATAGATTGATGCAGTTATTTACACTATAATAGTTTTAGAATATTTTTTACGCTACATTGTTAACTGTTATATGCCAACAAGTACATAGTTACTACCCTTTGTATACATTTATTGATGCTTAAAACAAAAATACACTGATGAGTGATGACTATACTTAGAAAAGCCCTTTATACAGTATGCAGAGTGTGGGTTGTGGTCTGCCAATTTTCTCTAATGTCCCTTTTTGTGTTAACTAATATGTTTGCTGCTTTTACAAATTAAAATTTTTTTTATTAATTGAAAAATCAAGATCTGGTTAGGTTAGCTGCTCTTAAATGTTTGTGTTGAATCATTGAAAGTGTCAACTCTCAAGGGTTGGTTCTTACTACACGTAGATCAGTTTTAGACATAACGGGGTATTGAATGAATTGGCAGTATAGACGAAGCCGGATAAACAAGAAGTGTGGATGATGTTCGTCTATGACGCAGTTTGTTTTATGGTTATTATGGGATACCTAAACAAGTAAAACTAAATCAAGGAGAGAAAAAGTACTACTTGCATTTGTAACGGCGAAATATGTAACGTGATCTTGCGTTACAATTGATGAAATAAGAAAACTATTATCTCGTGGTCCTAGGTCAGCTAAACTCAGTTGGTTGCCTTAGGTGCAGATTCTTAGGTCATACATAATTTTAACAACAGTAAGGGACAGTGGTTTTTTATACAATAAAAAAACACGAAACAACCAATATTAAACAGTAGGTATAAAATTAAATTTTAATTAAAAAAATTATCTATGGCAGAATTTCTTTTGTGAATATCAAAGATTCTAAATAAAATTCATGAATTAAACATAATAGCACTAGGAAACTAACATTGCAATAACACCAGGTATTAAAACCACTTACCCAAAAAAAATTAGTAAATCGCTGCAATCAGATCTGATTGGAGAGATGCTGTCTGAAATCAAAACCAATACACAAGAAAAGAAATTTGCAGTAGTCGCTCCTAACCTGATAACCAACAGTAAACAATTTTTTCTATAATTTAATTAAAAGATTTTGTAATTATTAAATGGGTTCAAACTGTTCATAATAGAAGTTAAACGTTATTCAACTTTGGTTGAAATTTCTACTGTTTTAAAAATCCTTACATAAGTTATACGCAAATTAAATCATGATAACATTACCTTAATTTGTGCAATTTTGTTTGATTAATGACAATAAATTCGTAACACGTTGAAGCCGGAGCTACGTCGAGGTCAATTTGAATTCTTCGGCGAAGAGAAAAACATCTAGCCCGGGTTGCGTGTTCTCATAAAAACTTCCAAATTTGGAGATACCCTGAAAGGAATTCTGCAGCCCAGCTTCTACAATTTAAAGAACGGTTTTCAACAATTTTAGCCTTTTACTTCACAACACCCGCAAAAGGTGACAAAAGAGAGCGTAGCGTCGGACACAAAACCCAACGCCTTTCTGAAGTCCCCGCTAGAACGTACTTCCACACGCCAGTACTCCCAACCAAAATTTTTATCCCTAACTCAATAAATTTGTTACTCAAGTACAATTTCAAAAGATGGATGATAGTCCCTAAATCCTTTTAACAGAATAATAAGAGAAGCAGAAAATTTCAAAAGATACCCCTCCAACAAAAACCATTTAAATTTCTTCAATCGAAGGAAGAATTTATTTAAATTCGGAAAACTATACCCTGTGTCCCACACAGACTGACAATAACACCAAAAAACTTGCCTGTCCATATTTGATTAAAAAACATACAAACTGGGAAAAAATGAATGTGGCCTATGTGTATACAGTGCAAGTATCAATTTCCTTCTCAAATTAATGTAATAAAAAATACTAGGACACCCCGAAATCATGGATTATCAACCCTCACGTAACGGGAGCGGAAAAAGTAACCGTTACACATTGAATTGCAACATTAATTCCAATAAGCAAACAAAATATTGCAACTAAAACAAATTCATCATACTGTCGATGAACCAATCTTCTTCTTTATAGGGATTTATTAACCTTTTATATTCTCACGACAAAACCTTGGTGGACTGACTAGGACAAAAAAAATACGTAAGACAGTGATAAGATGAACTTGTTACAGCTAGGGTTTCTGTGTCTTAGCTACTATTTGATTCCAGAGACTTCAGGCTTATTTTTACCGATTTACAGGTATTTTGGAGATTCGAGACAATTTTGAAAAACAAAATTATGATTTCTCGATTCATATTGAAACTGAAACATTTGACTTTTTCAGTTACGACTTTCTAGTCGTGATTCAATCAATGTAGTTAGTGCAGGGATGGGCAAGCTTGTCCGCCAAGACCAAATTGCCTAATGTAAAGGCAAATCTATTAGGAAAGGGAAGCTTTACACCAAATGATTTGGTTGATATTGTAGATCCATGTGTTTGCTGAAGGTGTTTATTTATTTAGATCAAAAAAAAGTTAAATAAACCATAAGGAAGCACTTTTTATTATACTCAAGGTCAAGTGGTCAGCCTTTAATATAGGGAGTAATTTTAGTTATATTTGAGATCACAGTTCAAAACTGACATTAATTATCTCTTATTAATTTGTGTAATTCGTAGTTTTTTCTTCGATCTAGTACAACAAAACTTCTTCTGGATATATAGCTGAAATGTATTACTGGACGTTTTGGCACAATTCAAAAACAATCATGATCTCTTGTTTTAGTTTATGATTACTTGCATGAATCAAATGAAGATGTCATTGTTAAGCCCAAATCGCGGCTGTAGGATCCGCAGAAAGCAGAATCTTCAGCATGAGCTGGGCTTCTCCGACACTGAATACCGCCGGCCAATATAATGGCCGCAACCATGACGACACTGGTCACTGATATAACATAGAGTTTACGAGGTTTAATAACATTTGATATATACTTAGAGTCCACTGATGTTTATCTAGACTATAGAAAAACCAATTAATATGCAGGCTATTGTGTTAGCCGGAAGGTTGCCTATAGAACCCCTAGAATGTATAACGCTACGAGTAACAAGTGATTTTATTTAGGTATGTATACTATAATAGTACATCTAATTTTTATTTTTACAAACGTCCTGTCTTGTTAGTTAGTCCAACAAACTTTTTACTTGAATTATGTTGGCCAGTTGGTCACATAATGTCAGGTCAAATCTTTTGCAAAATGCAATCTTAATACTTCCACAATTGTTTTATAGTAGTTTTTAATCAAGTTACAGCTTTGGTATTCCAAGAAAGTTTACTGCGCTATGCTTACTTGGCAATTATCAGTTTTGGTGATAAGCAGCGTTTTCATATTTTTTAAATTTAAATTAAAAGATTTGTCCTAGATGGCAAACAAGCTATTGGCTGTAAAGCAGGATAACAAGGGCCTACACCACTCAATGTATTATCACTATGTATCAAAATAACGTTGTCTTATTGACTAGGTAGCTTTTTCAATATTATAATTATTCCACTTTATACGAACTTTTCATAAAATTGTCAGATCAGCATTCCTGGAATTGTACTCTTTTTAGCAGCTGTCCCTAATATGTTAGCAACTCAAATATCTATCTAAAACCAATACTAGACCACAACCAACGTTCACCCGTAGCCCATTCTGTAACACTGTAAAGTAAATGTTTGGTATTAATAAGACAACACAATATAAATCCAGAAAATCGACAAACTTTTAGTTGAAAACACCGCTGTAATTCTCTTTCATCATATTTACAGCACTTGAAACGATTTCCGCCGACTCATGCTGGGGGCTTCAGCAGGTCTTCCTTTCATGTAGTTATATACGACACACACCTCTAACTGATCCTGCAAATAAATAATAATCAAGATAGAAATATAAAGAATGAAGAATACGTTATAACCTTAAAACAAATTAACAGAATAATATTGCTTTCAATTTTTATAACAACTCATATTGGTTACTATCATGAAACTATTTTTAAGTAGTTTAAAGCAAAATGTCGATTTCATTTAGTAAATTCATTGTGTAGAACAGGACTTGTTCGTCTCTCAATTCTATATTTCAAAATCAGACCAGTATTGTCGATTCAAAACTGTTTTTCAAAATTAACTTTGAAAGGATGAATGAATAAGTATATTGTTGGTGTGTCCTGCAAACTAGGACTTTAAAGTCATTCTATATTTTTATTAAGAGCCTGAACTCTGTTTCCAATGAATCATAATGTATTTTGTAATCAGACATTCTATTACAATAAATGTTTTATTATACAGTGCAATGATTGAATTTTATTTATAACGCAATCATGTTGGAAATCAAATTTATCATAATGTAACTTTTCAAATATTTCTTGCGAAATCCTGTTGATGGCCGCAAACAAAAGAAACTTTACAAAAATACACGAGCAATAAAGAAAAAATAATTTTCAAATCTAACAGTACTATGAGACCGGAATTTTTAAATTCTTGTCGATTTATTTATAGACGTTGTTTACATTTATTCACTAATAAAATTATAGAATTAAATGTAATTTTAGGCGCTCATCGAAGGTGTGCCCAAATTTAGCAAAGCCGTTTCTGTGATTCCGTATCCGATATGTGGGTGGCAATGATGATTCTAGATTCTGGAGGGCATTGATCTTTAACAAATCAACGAACAATGTGCTCGTTTCCAAACATTTTTAAATCTATTTTATGTATGAATTTCGTTTAATAAAAGACGTTATGCAAATTAAAATGGTAGTGCTTATGTTCGGTATTGTGTGCGAGAATGCATACGTTTTCTTATTCATTTCTACGCATGTAAACTCTCAGTGAGTGGTGGGTGTTAGATATTATAACAAATATCTTAATCTAAACAACTTTACACATTCATATATCAAACAGTCAACTACGGAATCAGTCAACATTATGGTGTTGTGATTAAGGAACGGAGAATTTATTGAATTACAATTGATATATTGCGATTGTGTAAGTAGCTCTTTAATTCTTTATGTGTATGCAGTTATTTCCTATTACAAACCTGTTTGTTGTAATAACAATATTTTATTTAACCAACGTAGAGAAAATTTACATAATTTCAATTATTCAAGATTGCCCTTGCCCGTTTTTCTTTTTCTACTGTTAATTATTTTGAATCACATACAGTTAGTATTATAAATAACACATAATGTCTCCATCTACACCCTTTAAACGTAATTTTCTTGTCATCATAATGAACTTGTTATTAAATTACTTTTAAACGTAATTTTCCTTAAGATTCCTTTATTATGTTATTATTAACATAAAAAACTGAAGGATGTAAAGATCAGCAATAATACTGGTATGATGTTTTATGACATCATTAAATAATTTAGAGTAAATTCTATATCCAAGCCATTAAGACTTAAATAACTAAGTCAGCCGATGAGGTTTAAATAACAACAGTGTCTAGAACTATGAAATATTCAAGTATTCAGTTTGAAACATGATTGGTGAAGCTGAAGAAGTTTTTTCAGATTTTCGTATTTTTTACTGAATGCAAAAGATCTTTAATTCTAGAATATACTGAAACGGTCTAGTAAGATAAGAATTTTAGTTATTGTCATTTGTCATTGTCATTTATTCATTTATGCTAGTATACAGAGTATTTGCACAAGTCAATAATACAATAAAGTTTAATACAGTGTAGTCACTAATACTTAATACAATAAATAAATACAATAAAATACATAATGCAAATTATAAATTTTAAAAAAGCAAACAGAGTAAATTTTTTTTTCTTATATATCACAGATCTCTCTTGATATGATAATAAAGCTGTATTTATTTTACGTGTCTATGCTACAGGAATTCAATTCATGATCCATAAATTCCTGAATTGAGTAAAAGGCTTCACTTATCAGATATCTTTTAATCTTATTTCTAAACGATTTTAATAGCAAATTTACAATGTTCACAGGCAATTTATTGAGAAACAAAGGGCCATAATAATTTTTACTATATCTACTTGAATTAAGACGCAAGTAATCTAAACGAATTTTAAAGTTATCTCTTGTACTATAATTATGAACATTATTTTGTGTATTATAATCGTCTAAATATTTTTTAGTTTGAATTAAGCTATTAAAAATATAAAGGGATGGAAACGTTAATATGCTTAAACTAATAAAATCTTGTTTTACATCATCGGTATAAGATTTTTTTGTAATGATACATATAGCTTTTCTTTGCAGGTTGAAGATTCTATTAGCATGAGTAGAATGTCCCCAACATACAACAGCATAAGCCATGTGTGCGCTTATTAAAGCATAATATGCGGTTACAGCTACTTGAGTAGGTACAATATGAGTTAAGTTACGTAGAACAAATAAATTTCTTGAAAGAATTGTGGCTAAATATTCAATATGACTATCCCAACTTAATACTGGATCTAACCATACTCCTAGAAATTTCACAGAATCTTCATTTTGATGATTTACAAGCGTTCGATGTGAAAAGATTAGTTTTTTTGTTTTATTTACATTTAATTTTAAACGATTTTATATTAGCCAATTTTCGATTTTAGATTGATGAATGTTCATTTCATTAAACAAATTATTCTCATCTTGATGATATCTCAAGAACGTTGTATCATCAGCAAATAAAATTACTTTACCGGATAATATTGTCGTATGTAAATCATTAATATATATATAACAAATAAGATAGGACCCAATACGGATCCTTGTGGAACTCCACAAGTTAATAATCCTTCTTCCGAGTAAGTATTATTTAGAAAAACTTTTTGTTTGCGATTTTGTAAATATGATTGAAATAACTTAATACTAGAGGTATCAAAGTTATACAACTGTAATTTTTGTAACAGAGTATCATGATTGACGCAATCAAAAGCTTTCTGTAGGTCACAATACAAAGCCCCTACCCAAGATCCTTTTTCCATACCTTCAATTACAAAATCTAAAAGACAATTTATAGCTTCGGTTACTGACCTATTTTTACGAAAGCCGAATTGTTGATTATAAAATAGTTTACTAGCTTCAAAATAATTTACAATTTGATCTTTAATTAACGTTTCGAATATTTTAGATATAATGGGAACAAGAGAAATTGGTCTATAGTTATTCATATCATTCAACGATCCCTTTTTATGTATGGGTATAACTTTGGAAATTTTTAAGGCATTGGGATATATACCTTCTTCAATACGACCATTGAATACTTTAGTAAGCGGTGGTATGATTATGTTTTTAATACACTTAATTAACACTGCATTTAAATTGTAATAATCACGACTAGTTTTATTTTTTAATCTATTTATTGCATCACGCATATTATTTTCTGATACAGGTTGTATACTAAATTTAACATTTGTTTGTTGAATATTTGGACTGGAAGTGTTTTGTACTAAAGGAAGACTATTCAATACATTCTCCGGTTGTTTTATAAAAAAATTATTTAATTTATTTACATCAAAACTAATCTTGTTTGGGACTATCTTACCCCTTCTGTTTTCATTAATTATATCCCAGTACACTTTAGGCTTTTGATTGCTATTATGGATTTGTTTAATGTACTTGTTACTTTTTGCCCGTTCCATCTCTTTTTTATATTTTACACGAAAACTATTTATCAATTCATTTAGTTTTAAGTTGGGAAAATCCTTATTTAATTCCTTTAAAAAATTTAAATGCTCCTTCATTTTTATCTCGCTATTTTGAATTAAGAATTCTCGTAGTCATTAGCCAAAGTCAATTCCTATTACAAGGGCACCAGGAAAAGACAACAAAAAAACAAAAATGG
Organism: Ignelater luminosus; assembly: GCA_011009095.1. Classification (NCBI taxonomy): domain Eukaryota; kingdom Metazoa; phylum Arthropoda; class Insecta; order Coleoptera; family Elateridae; genus Ignelater; species Ignelater luminosus. The sequence goes on along the minus strand of VTPC01002828.1, from coordinate 55,537 downwards.
AACTCAAAAAAAAATAGAAAGCAAACTTTCACATTCTCTTTATGCAGTTCCTCCAGAACAAATTACCAAGGTTATTTAACATTCAAGTGATCACGGAAACTGAATCTTACACTTGCACAAAATTCATCAGATCGAAAGGGTAACTTTAATTAATTTTAGAGCTATATTTACCTTTTCCCAAACTCTACAAAAGTAGAAATAATTCGAATGCAATGATTTTGCTTCTGCCTGCTTCAGTGATTTATAAAAGCCTTGATCTAGTTTCACTTAACTTGCTGAACATAGTGAGAGAAAACGGACCCCAGATGATTACAGTAATCCTAAAACGCTCAAAAGAAGTAGTTAATACGTGTAAGACCTTAACAACAAAGTACAAGTTTGGAATTTCAAAAATATACGAAAGATCAATTACACCTTAGCTATACAACAGAGACCACAGAAAATTCATCGATAACCAAGAACATCAGATACTACAGTACATATCAATTTTATTGTACCATACAACAAAAACAATGGACAAAAAAGGCGGAAAGAGTGATATGGTATGTAGTAGGAAACAGAAGATCGACTACATACAGTAGTCCTCTGTAAAACCACCCCACAAAAGATGATGAGATAACTAGCAACGTGTGCCACAAGAATGACACCGGTATCGTGATCACAGCTAATAAAAGTGAATATTCTCACTAAAAGAGAACAAAGAGAAAAATCGAAATAGCTAGGAGGGTTGCAACAGTGTCGTTAAAAATATTCTTAACGTTTGATGCCCTTGAGGTTCCTCACAGCGAAGATAATAATCAATTGATTAGTTGTTGAGTAAGCTAAGAATTCATGGCCACAATTATTTTGAATCTTGTTCAAGAAATCAAAAATAAAAAGATCGAATTGATTTAATCGAAAATAAAGGATCTACCTTGAAAAAGATTGAAATGAATTTGGACGAAGAATTTGATCAAAAATAAATTGATCGGACAAGAAGAAGTTTGAACTCTAACTAACATTGACCTTCACTAATACACTACAACACCAATAATTGTGTTAATGTTACGGCCAAAGCCCGAAATCGGCCAAAGTGAGAAGCGTCCGGCCAAATCGAGAAATGGCCAATGTCTCTGTAAATTGACCGGCCAATGTCCGAATTTTTCTTGATTTTGGAATTTGGCCGGCCAGTTTGCGATCCGCCAAAGTCGGAAGAAGAAAGTCATCAGCATTTTTTGGTGGATCTGTATAATTTCATATTTTATATTGATTATCAATTACACATTAACAAATTAGATTTTAATAGTTAAGCTGATTTTTACATTGGCAGCGATTTGTTGCGCACTTAGCAGTACAATTGCATCAAGTGTAGCCTTGGCCACCGGTCGGTGATTGGGAAGACGCGACGCTTTGTAGTGATTTTTTTTCTGTGTCCGCGGATTCCAGAGTGAGCAATTTCTCATGCAGAATAGAAAAGTCTCTTTTGGAATGCAGTTGATTGACAGACACCATGTTTTGTTCCTAGCTTGTAGAAAGCTCCCTTAACGTTCGTAACAGCTGCAAAAATGCTTCTTGGATCACCGTGACGTCTGTGAACTTCTGGTATACGGATGCGTACACTATTTCCAATTTTCGCTGGTAGGAACTTTGCATCTGAATTTTTAAGCATTTCCGCACCTTGAGCTGCTGACCTTTCCTTCCCAATTTCTTGTTTATTATGACATTGCCTGCAAGTAACTTCCCCTCGGTATCCTTCGCCTGCTTCATTACTTATTCCACAAACTGCATGCACATCTTTGCCGCAGGATCCACAAGAATGGGCTGAACTACACTCTTTTTCACACACTACACAGAATGTCTTCGCATTGTTATTATCAGGTAACCGGTCTAGACTTTCCGATAGTTCCACCGTCACGGCAGGAGCTTCATTTCTGGAGGAAGTTTCTGCATTTATAGCATCCTCCATTTTTTGCTCGACGTTTTCAAGATCTTCTTCTGTAGTTATGTTATCGATAACCTCTCTAGGCAAATTTGAAGTACTCAGCTCCACTTTTGCTTTGTAGCCAAACATGGCTTCATATGGCCACTGCTAAATGCCTTGATGAAAAGAACGCTTTTTCATGAATTGAATAAACCGGAGGCTGTCAGCCCAATGCCAGCATTCATGACATCATCACATTCTGAACATCCTGGTTGACACGTTCGACGGAACCTTGGCTTTGGCTATGTCTCGGTTTTCCGTGTACCAGTTTCAGTTTAAGCCATGTGTCCTTTAGTTCATTTATAACACGGTTTGCAAATTCTCTCCCATTATCTGACTGAAGCACGCTTGGAGTACCTATAGTGGTAACGATATCAAGTAGCTGGTAAGAAACTTCTTCAGCTCTTTTGCTTTTCAGAGGTCGCAATAATATAAACTTGGTTAAATGACTATATTGAAAATTGAGTATAAACTTAGTCCAGCCGATCTTTGAATACACGTCACAAATTGTATCAGTACGCAGTACTGAAATGTCACATATTATTAGTTTTCTATCCTTTATTATCCCACTATGTATGGTAAGGAGAATATATGTATTACTTGTCCATACTTACTTCACATTCTTTATGACGTGTGTTCAAAAATTGGCTGGACCAACAATACTTTTTAATTAATAACACTGTAGAATATTATACAAATACGAGGCATACAGTACTCACAATGAAACCGCTGCGTCAAAATAATAAGAACAAGTTATGGAGGCAGGAGCTTCTTCAAAAAGCAGCAGACGAACGGAATATTATCGTCACAGCGTGGCACCTTCGTTGCTATACCATGTGAACGCCACCATTACACCGGAAGTGACACACGTGCCGCCTACCAGACAGTCTTGCATCAGCATATCGAATTTTCGCCAGGAATTTCCCGCCACTTTGCGAAATGGCCAGCCAAAGTAGTATATTTTCAAATACATCTGACCTTGGCTACACCTATCGGCCAAAGTGCGAAATGACCAGCCAGTTTGGGAATTGACGGAACTTCGGGCTTTGGCCGTAACATATACAAACACCACCTTTGCTCATGATGTTTTCTATACTCAGCACATTTCCATAACAGCTTATGTTCGTATTTTCTCTTCCTGCATTCTAGAAATCCATTCAACACTAATTCTTTTGCATTCTTATTCGTCATAAAGAATTATATTTCAGGAAAGAAACTAGCAGTAAACAAGTTGCATTTACTGAAGAAACGTAAACAATTTTTTTTTTATTTTAGCAAGTTTAAAAAGCAGTATTGATTTTTTAGAAAAACTCCTTACACAAACGAATTTTCTTTATTTTTCACAAACTTGAATAACAATCATTATTTTCAACCAAGCTTTTCGACTAAATTCATTTCGATTTTTTTGTCGCTCCAACATTTTATTTTTGGTCAAATTAATTTGATCGAATTAATTAGATCTTTTTAATTTGGACGATTATTCTCAGTGATTGAAAATTCTTGCCTATCCCAAGCCAAGTAAACTTATAATATTTGAACCAAGATATTGATAAATTTATTTAGCCATAGGTTTAGAAGTGGTTCATCCCACGATAGACACAAACAGTTCTGAAATGACTAAACAACTCTGTTACTTATTAATTATGTTGTCAGTTATTTTAACTAAATTAAATCTCTGATTCTGCAGCTCAAGAGTTACCAAGTATATTCTATAGAAAACAGTATTGAATTAAATGAGAGGGAAAGTTCAAGTAGTACGAAATAAACGATTCAAAAGGTATATTAAATGTCACAAGAAAACACTTACCAAACATAAAACAGAGTTCTGTGGAATATAATAAGCTAAACAATTAACCTGTAGCCACAAGCTAAGCAAAGCTATACCAGAAATATTCAATTACGTGCTGCAACTCGAAACTCCATTGGGACGTCTACTGTATTATGTCGTTAGGAGCCAACAAAGAAGTGCCAGGTTGCAACATGTTCTTGAAAATTTTCAGCGTGGCTGAATTTACATCTTGGCTACAGGGTTGCTGCCTAGCATATGCTAGATACTGCAGTATTTAAACAGTAACAATTTAATTGCAATGAAAAAGTTAAAACAATTTTAATTCTATGCAGAAAATAAAGCTTAAAATTATATTTTAGATAATCTTAGTGATACCAAGAACATTTCCAGATAATCTGAAACATTGCGTGCATTGATCGGTGTGAAAATTTTGTTATTTTGAAGTGGTAGAATTTCCGGCGAAGATGAATAATCAATAACATGTTATTGAGTTGTTACACCTAGTCTTATACTATGATTGACATCTCATCACCATACTGGCTTATCAACACCACGCTAGCTACTTCGAATGCAGAACGACTGCACATATATCGTACACGAATCAGTAATATCTTTATGTACATATGATTGGTACATACACGCGTATTTATCTAAATAATATCGAAATTAATAATTACGGATTGAGCCGTACAGAAAATCCAATTTTAAATTAAAAGGCAATTTTTCTCGAAAAATATTCCTGAAATGTAAACTTGGTTTTAATATCCAGCTTACTATATGCAAATCTAAATTTATTACCTTGGTTAAGTAAGGTATACGATATTCCTATTGTAAATTTTACAGATTAATTCTTGTACCTGACAAGGGTTTCATTTAAGCTGGTGACAAGGTCGAGAGTGTCGTTTTTTAAAAGATTTGTCCTATCTTTTGTATGCAATAAATGTCGATTTAGGTGGGTTATTTATGTAGGTGAAGCCGGTTAGCTCAAAATAAAATATTATTTATAAATTATTATTTTATTGATTAACTCAATCAGTATTTAGTGCCCACTCGAATAAAAAACCGGTCACACCTATGATGTCAAAGCTGCTTTGGTATCGCTTTTAAAAATCAAACCGATGAAGCAGCGTAGCGTGAAAAACCAACTCCAAACAAGTCTACGTTTTGAGGGATTACAACAAAGCGGGCGTAAGAATCATTTCAAACTCCCAATAATCGGATAAGCTAATGAGTTTACATTAAAATATTGTCTAAACAGATTAATCTTTTATAATTCCAGACAGGTAAGTGACAGAAAAGTGACTTGATAAATGAATCTATACTAATTTTACTGCTGGACATTAATTTTCTAGGCATAAATAATTTTAACTAGAAAACTCTTAATGACCTACAACTTTTTAATTAAAATTTTAACTTCTGTAGGTTTGGTATTCCTACTAAGCATTTTAAAGCAAAATGTTAATCAAAATTTCATTTCCCTGTTTATGACTAATATATACTCAATCGGCTGCAATTAAATTGTCAGTTCTTCTCAAATACCACATAAATATTAAAATATTACTTTAGTTCTAGGCTAAACATTGAAATACCGAAAACAAAATAAAGACTGCCACTGTATGTAGAATCTTTAAATAGTCTAGCAACAACGTGAATCTTTGTGCTTTGGAAGCTAGAATCTTCAATATCTACAGAATGATTACAAAAGATGTAGCGTAGATTCGACCATGACGCTTCGAAGTTATTTTTAACAAATGCGATTCTCATAGGGAAAGCACTTATATTAAGTCATGCAGCTTTCATAATCTCTGATTTATTATTAATTGTCATTTAGTATTTTGTATCTTTCTTAAACTTCTATCTCAATATTGCTAGTCACGTCAAGAGCAGCTTGAAATGTCACGATGAATGCTTAAGATCAGTTTACAGGTGAATCTCTGCCATGCAATTAAAAGTGCTTTTGATAAAAACGTACATACACCAAACACAATATCAATGTTTCGGTAGGTGTAAACATGAATAAACTCCGATTCAGACTATCATTAAACTGCATCCTGTAGAAACTAGGAGTTTATGTACTTCGGTGTAACATAACCTACAAATCAATATTATAAGAATTTAATTGTAAATAACTTTAACACACAGAAAGGGTTTAATTTCTAATTATAGTGTAAGAGAGAAATAAAGCTATTTAATAAACTGCTGATAAGGGTTAGTTAGGTAAATTTAAAAATTTAGAAAATTGACGTCAGTTTGGAAGATACTCAGAAATTCAAATTAACTTTGTTTCCTTCTGTTTTATTTAGATTGTTCGATTGTTTTGAGATTTTTAATTATTTATGATCTAAACTGAATTCGTCAATTAATGCCAAATTTGTTCACTCTAAAGAAGGATTCCGCACAACCTTTATTGTAATATTGAATTGAAATTGTGGTATGTTACAGTTCGTGACTCACTGATTAGAATTCTTTAAGTTATTTGAAATTTATTTCGTCACTATTTTAGTAATGATTCAGGTTAATATTTATTGTAATAAATCGAAGGAAATTAGATGATGCGGTGTTAGGTTTGGCTTTGTCGCGCTAAAGCGCTCCTCTTCTTTATCCTTTCAGAGGAGGATTAGTACGACTAATCTTTTTAAGTCAACCATGCTTTAGCTCTCGAGCTGGACTTTACCTTCCGGCAGTCAAGTTGCCTTCTCTAACGGGCTTTTTGTTATGGTTGGGCTTCACCCCCTATTTTTTGGTTTTGTCCTCCATTAACTTTCTTACATTTTTTCGCCCGTAAACTAAAATCATTTTCGTTTGAAACAGGGACGTTACATTAAAGCCCTTGGGGCGTTATAAGTTCGGAAAAGTACAATTACTTAGTCATAGCAATAACAAGCAATAATACTCAAATCTAGGTAACAGTAAAAACAGTTATACGTTTACTCAGAAGTATTACAAACTATATGCTAAGCTAGAGTTTTTATCATATAAACAAAATTAGCAGATATCTATATCTTAAGAAAAATATTATACAGGGTGATATTTTGAAAAGTTTCAATCTTTTAATAAGAGGTATCAAAAAATACTCAAAACTGTCTTGGTAGTATGCGGAGAGAGTCAAATATGGCACCACCCCCAATCCCCCCTTTCCCGCCAATGCAACTTTAAAATCTCAAATGCTAACCCCCAACTTACGACACATCATTGGAAAGCACTTGGAGAATGCTTTTCATTGATACCACACCAAGACATATTTGGATAAAACATTCGTAATTTATTTAACAATAAAGTTATGAGATGTGTAATTTATGTGATTGTCCAATGCCATCTTCAGGAAAAACAGGAGACTGTAAAAAAATTATCAAAGTATTGTAAAAAAACTTTTATTTATGCAGACAACGATGAAACTGAATCATCTAAAATCTGATTTTTAAATGCACAAATTTCAATAATGCCAGAATACTCCTACAAGTTTTGTTTCTCTTAGTCAACCTTAAAAGTACTACAAAAAATTCACCATGGAAGCCTAGTTTAGAAATCAACAAGTAAGTTTCAATCATTCTTCTTAGACAAAACCATTACTTGTGAATGAAAGTAGTTATTACTTTAGGAAAAGTTACATTCTAAGTGTATGAGTCTCTGGTACTCTTCAAATACCGTATTTCGGAAGTGCTGAACCGGCCTAATATCTAAGAAACCATTCATAGAATTAACATGAAATGTAGGATGTATTGAAGCGGTTAATACTATCAAATTGCAATTTTCCTAACAGCTTATCTTCATTAGTATTAGTAATACAATACCAATTCGAATTTGTTTAAATGGCAATATTCAATTTAGTTTAGTTAACGTTAGTAAAAATGTTCCTCATGATAGAGTGCATTTTTATCCAAACATAAAAGAAATTTGTACACAAAATGTTTTTTATTTTAGTTAATTTTGTAACTCAAAACGACGAACGTACTCTATATGCCATATTACATCGCATCTTAGTTCTTGGTTTTATTTGAACCTTCGGCTCTGGTATTCCTCAATCACTTTTCGTTTGTGAAGTACGAACTACTTCGAATTTCCTATTAAATATTAAGAAAGCTGCATTGAATGCACATCATCTACAAGGAAACAAAGCAAGTAGTTCTCTTATTTTACAAAATTATTTAGATTCCCAAAGTAACTAAGTGAATAGTTCAGTACACTTTATGTATCAATAAAAATAAAAATATTTGCTTCGCATGACTAAATTAATAGTTGATTTGGGAGACGCCCAACTTCTGAAATTTTAATCTAGTCTAGCTCGCGAAATGGTGCTACATCATAATTTTAATTGACAAGTTACAGCGCATGATTTTTCAGATTTCATATAATAATTAATACCTTGTAAAGGTGTGACAATACTTTATGTAGTATGTGATAAAATCTTGATTCTAGATTCGGCTTTACACAGGCTGACAGTGACATTGTCGATATTATTAACTTCACTGATACCTTTCCTAAACGAAAGCGTAATCAGATGCGGGTGATTATCGAATGGGTATCCAGGCATCATTTATAATAGTTGTCAATTGTAATAAAGTCCACATTGTAAATCGTGATTGATGCAGGATGTCGGATTATAAGCTCACATCTCGGTTGTTGCATCGTATGTGTAGCTAGCTAGGTGTTATGATGGATTCGTTGGCTCACGTGCAGATTTGGCCTTTGAACTAATATTTAATTGTTGATCGATAACAAGTTTGATTTGAAATCTGATACACTCTTGGATGACAGAAATGAAGGTTCGAATTCTTCATGCTTACAAGGACACGGCAAATTATAATGGAACCTTTTTATAAAAAAGAAAATGATTGATCGATCATTAATTAATTAATTATTAATTATCCGTCTAATACTAAATGCTAGAAATGTATACTTTTTTTATATTGTTATGCATAACGAGCATGATGTTGTACATTCCACGCGAATGATTTAAGAAAATGGGCACATATCCTATTGTTTACTTCGTACGATGTAATATATTCCTGTGATGAAAAGTTCACGTTTCCTTATCTTGAGATGCATTTCACAAACCTAGTGTAAAAATTACTTTGCGAGTTTTCTTATTTGTTTGTAATTGTTATAAAGATAATAATGTGAGAAAAATCAACAAGCGTAACTAAAATGCTAAAAAAATAACAGATGCTCTTTACGTTAGATGACATCATCAAACCAAAAACTACAAATTCCATTGGTTCATACACAACGCCATGAAATTCAGCGCCAATGAAACAGCTTATTTTTAGAAATTTAATTAACACTTCCAGGTGGGAACTACTTTAAGTGCTAATGGATTATAAATACATTTGTGTTAACTATAAAAAGACAATGAAGGTATACAATAATGGCGCTTTTCAATTTAAAATTTTATTTTTTATTTTGGTGTTTTCAACATTCAGCTATTTAGCTTTACGACTGCCTTAAATAAAAAAAATACATTGAAAAGAAAAACTGAAATATTTTTTCAGAAAACAAAAAGCATAAGGAATGTAAGTTACCCTATAAAATGTGCTTTTAATTTTTAAGTGCAATATTGCATTTGAAAAACGTAATGCAACTTCAAATTCAGCAGCAGCTAGAAGAAGTTGTATACAGGGTATTTTTGAAGGACAGTGAAATGCTCAGGAATAATATGCTTACTCATCAAAATAAAAAATGATGTTTTTCAAACTTGAAGAGTAGTGTGAAGCGAATAGAACACGTTAGTATTTTACGACTATTTTGTACATTATATCAACGTGGCTCGTTTCGCTAAAAAGATTTGCTTTAGAAAATATGATAATTTTAAAAAAGGAATATGTACACGTAACAATTCAAAACCAATTTTCTATCATCATCGTCATCGTCATCATCATACTTTCAGATATTTTCTAAACAATTATTTAATTATGCACGATGGTGCTCTAACCTACAAAACGTTACAGAAGCTATTTATATATGAAGACGACATTAATTTTAAATCTTTTTTCTGCATGGTTTGTTTTGATAAGTTTATGCGCATGCTAAACTATAGAATCTCAAATATTCGCTGACATTATCACATTCGAGGAAAAACTAACTTACCGTTTACTTGAAGAACGACGCCTTGTTTTGTATAATGTAACACATCGTTCAATAAGTCCCGAGACTAACAACGAAAACAACATTTTTTTTTCAAAAATCATTTTTATTCATCAATATAATCTCCTTTTAGAGTGATACAATCTTTCCAACGCCTTTCCAACATTTCTATACCATGTTTATAGAAGGATTTATCCTTTGCTTCAAAATAGGCTTCAGTTTCGGTTTCGCCAGCCATGCGCCACTCAGATGATTGCCGATTCGACTCCGGAGTGAAATGATGTATCCATGTTTCATCCATGGTCACGTATCGACGCAGGAAATCCTTTTTATTGCGAGTAAATAGCGATAAACAGCTCTCTGAATCGTCGATTCGTTACTGTTTTTGTTCCATTGAAAGCAATCGCGACACCCACTTGGAAAAAACCTTTTTCATGCTCAATTTTTCATGAAGGATTGTAAATACGCTTCCAGATGATATCTGTGTCATTTCTGCAATCTCACGGACCTTTACTTTGCGATTTTTCATTACGATTTTGAATACTTCACTCACATTTTCCGATGTAACGGCTTCCAATGGCCTACCCGAACGTTCCGCATCGTTTGTGTCCGTACGACCACGTTTAAACTCAGCATACCAACGACAAATCGTTGATTTGGATGGAGAGGAGTCCGGGTAACGTTTCTCAAGCCATTGCTGGGCTTCTACGGTGTTTTTACCCATTAAAAAACAATGTTTTATCAACACGCGAAACTCGCTTTGTTCCATTTTTCAAACAAATTACAAAGTGACTTTACTCTAACCTCGATAACTCTGCTGTTTGTGGTCCAATCGACGTGAAATTCTTACACGTTTCATGTGAAGGTTCGCACTCTAGGGAAACGTGGCTAGTTTGGTACTACTAGCACCATCTCTGGGTTAGTCT
>VTPC01002828.1:9598-39781 GCA_011009095.1 Ignelater luminosus | reverse complement strand
ATCCCAATACTAAAATGCAATTGAATATTTAATGTTAAAATAAAGTACAAATTTGCAGCATTCTAGCCGCATAGCAAATCGTTTTGGGGAATGATTCCTGTTTTCTTTTTTCTCAATTGTTTTTATTCTTTGAACTATTTTACACTTTTAAATTAAGTTTAAATCGAAATCTAAAAACTACTTGTAAAAATACCAGCAAATGTGAATGCAATGTATGTAAAAGTAAAGCGTTTGTTGCGACCGGTCTGCACATTGACGTCACACACTTCTCAATTATTGCTCAAACTTTCTTATCGTATGAGATAAACTTCCGAGAAATTATACACGAATATAAATACCTGAAAACTTCAATTTGAGACAAACTTGTATTTCTGTGTTGTGATTTTCTTTAAACTACAATTGACAACAAAGTCTTAAAATACAGTTATAGAACCAATAGTTCTTAGAACTTTTAAACAGAAGTAAAATTTGTTTGAGGTTCTTAGATTTTATTTTCTTTTTCTTTTGATTTAAATTCAATTTTCTTACTAATGGTTTACAGTCTTCACCAGAAAATCGAAGGAATTATGCAGCAATATGCTCTTAATTAAAATATATGCACAATTGACTCGAAATATGCAAAATATGCAAATTTATTTTGATGTCATTTGATTGTATTTTATTAGATACTGATAGAAACAAAAGCATTTTTTTGACATATCTATAGTTATAAATATGCATTTGCATAGAATCCGTGCCTTGCTAATAACTAATAGCACAATTTGCGAAAGAATCAAACGTACAAATGTAGACGTGAGAAAACTCAAAATGACGTTTCTATTGAATGTGAAAACAATTGGATTTGAACTAACATGAAATAAACAGTTTCACTGTATTGTACTGTAAGAACTTTCGTTGGATGTATTTCAGATATAACAACTTAGCAAAAAATATTCTAGACAACCCCTCATGAACAGCATATACATGAACATACTATGCTAGGGAGTAGCCTATGTTGGAGTATGTAGCTTTGTTGAGGTTAGGGTAAATAACTATCTTTACTAATAAAATCATACATTTTTATTTTTGCCAGAAGTTTCTTGTTGCGGATAATTAGTGGTGGGTATACTCATTGATGTCATATCATAACTTTCGAATATGTCGCAAAAAACTCCTTTAACGCTATAGTTGTAAGCCAAGCGGAAATTTTCGCAAATTATGTAGTACCACGTAACGTGCAGTTTCACGTTACGTTACGTTACGTTGTAAATACGTTAGAAAAATCGTAAACTCCTTATGGAAGTTAAAGTACAAATAATGAGTATTGTTGAATCAATATTTCTTACTGTATCTTTTAGATGCCACTTTGGTGCTTAATAGTAGCTCTGTTCGGTGGCATTTTCAAAACAAGAGATTAAAAATAACACAAATGTTGTTACTTTCTATAAAACATTAGAGCTATGCAATTGTTTTAATTTAAATTGAAACAGAATTTGAAAACAGTTATCGAAAACCTACTCTTCAATTTTTTAATTATGAATCATCACATCACTCTAACACCTGCATCTACCTTTGATTATACAGAGTGTTCTGGATCTTGGGGTATTACTTTTAACAGGTAATACTACACATTAAACAGTGTCGTTTAGCAAAAAACTACCCTAGTAAAAGTTTTAATATAATGGAGGTACTGACGTTTGAAAATGTAGGAAAGGCTACATCCGGCTTTGTAGTAAAAGTTTCACTTTCTGACGAAAAAGTGAAAGTTATTTAAAAGGGTTTATGGTGCAAGGTTTTACCTGCTCATTATAGTCCGAAGGAGATTGGTACTACATGTCTCACTAATTATGCTAAGCAAGTATATTCGCATGTTTCTGGCCATTTTCTTTATATCACTTAAAAAAATTTTTAATTAACATTTGTAAATATAACTTATGAAGGAGAAGATAGATTAAGGCGTGAAGACTTTGTTGAGGATTATTAGATTTACTTGTGAAAGTAAAGTAATGTACATACAATGGCATATTGATTATTTTCTTTAAACGAGTAACTAAGATTTCAAACACTTGTTGTAAATCTTATATTGCTTTGATTGAATTTTAAATAAAATTGTGTATTGTAAAGATTTGTGATAATTAACGGTAATAGTATTGAAGACCACTACACAAGGGGCCATAAAATCTATTATATCTAGGTAACAACTTTCTTTCATGTTTTTTAAAGTTCTAAACTGATGTTCTTAGAATGCACTCGAATAACCTTGACTATAATTTGCTCGCTGTCAGTCTATAAAATTTGAACCCAGTTGACTGTTATGTTTAAATAAACATTTAAAATTTGAGTTTCTTAGTTACACAACACGGATGCAGAGCCGTACTTAAGAACAAAATCTAATAAAAGAAATATCAGTCTATTACAATATGGATAAGCACCTGTTTAAAAAATACCCCAAGTTTGAAAACACCCTGTATATATGAACTCTGCTTTTTTTCAGAATTAATACAAAATTTCTAATCTCTGGCAAGATTTAGTCCTGCATCCTTTGATTAACTAGACGTAGGTTCGAATTTTGTCCAGTTTAAAAATCTTCTGTACAGGTTGTCCCAGAAAAGACGGAACACACAGATTTCTTCTATTTACTTTACTCCTGTACTTAATTAAAATAATTTCTGTACACTGACAGGCTAGTTTCTAACTAAACTACTATTAATTCACGGGGATATCATATCCGTATAACGAAAATTTTATTCATCTGAAAAAAGTCTGGCTAATTTTGAAATAAACTTTATGTTAGTAACTTTCTTTAGAGATATTTTTTTCTTGGAAATTTAAACCTGCACAAACGTAGTGCAATTGAAATCGTAATGAAAAACTATAATAAAAATCTTGAAAATATATAGGCTGTCGCCTTTGAGATTGTAGAGTGAGTATTTGATTTCAGAAACTGTTAAGATGACATCATCAATACAACAATATTGATTTCATGAGATTGGAAAACTTATTTGTTCAAAATTTTATTAAAAGCGGTTTAGGGGTTCCAGAGATTCTATAGTGTTTCCAGACTTTAAGCGCACTGTCTTTAGTAAAAAGAACAAAATAATATTATTATACTAATTCTTGTTATTTATGGGTGGGATCAGACATTTAATTTTCTAATTTTTATCTTGTAGCTTTGTAAATAAAATATTTGCAAAAACACGTAACGTTGGACGTAATTTTATTTTTTGCGTAAAGACGTCGATGCATAATTTTTTGCAGAATAAAAACCTTAAAAGGAATATGAAGAAAAACCATTTCAAAGTTTTATTGGCGATATTATAAAATACATATTAAAACGAATATTACTAACAGCTGCTAGCTCAGTTTATTAAGGAAAACGACTATTAACCAAGAGGTACCGAGGTCGAACCTCGGCAAAGTCATTAAGATAAGAAGAACATTGGTGGACAACCTTTACCTCATTTGAATATCAGAGGTCAATTTAGCCATGTATTTGCTCAAAAAATATACAAAAGAGAACAAAGTGAACTGAAGCAAATTATACAGTGTGTCCGCATTTAGATGCTCACCATTGGTGTCTCGATTATTAGAAGACATAAAACAACGGTTAAATAGGGGATTTTATGTAGAATTCAATACTTGCGACAAATCTCATTTCAAATTCACTCTAATTAACCAACAATCCAATATGGCTACCTATAAAAAATAAAAGGTAGCGCTAATAACTTGAAAACAAATGACAATCGGGGATTTCTGTTGACACCGAGAAATTTGTCTTTAAAAAGTGTCTCAACATTGTAAAACTTTAGAAGCAGTCACATTAGGTGTTATCGAGGTATCGAGAAAAATTTAAATCGGCAAATTTTGGTTTTTTAAAATATCTTAAAATTTAAAAAAGTTAGAGTGAATATGAAATGAGATTTGTTGCAAGTATTGAAATCTATATAACACCCACCATTTAACCGTTGTTCTATGTCTTCTAATAACCAAGATACCAGTGGTGAGCATCGAAATGTGGACACGCCGTAGAGATTTTTTGACGGTACACTGGCGACATACGTCCGATCGCAGAGGCAAGCAGTGGTACGGCCCGACGTCAACAAAGATCGTCGAAGCGTTGTTGTAGCTGCTAGTTTTTAGCCAAGCGTTGTCAATAGATCGGCAATGTAGGTTTGTAGAGTTTTCATTATCAACGATATTGCTGAGAAAGATTGTACTGGTACTGTACGCTTCAAAACTATTATATTTCTGTTGTACGAGATGCTGCATAGGATAGGTATCTAATTTAAAAATTTATCAATCAAAGCTTATTACTCAATTATTTTTAAGATTTCATCGAAGGTCCTGATGAGGCTCAATATAACTTACAATAAGTAAGAGAATTTTTTTTATTATCTTAAGTACTTAAAGTCTAGGATTTGTTTTTATGGTTGTTTTTTAAACGGAACTTGTCTATTACCGTGATGTAATTAAGAGAGTCTAATTTCAGGTTTTACTTGATGTTGTATAGTCACCGACCACATGAGCAAGTTCTAGATTATAAATTAATTATTTGTATTTTTAAGAACTTGACTCATTCGCTGACAAATTCTGTTTGTTACAACTCAAAAGAGCAAGCTTTATACTTTTAGGCATCAGATTGTATTTCTTGACATAATTTAGTATTCAATGTCATTTTAATTTTCTGATATGTACCTCTTAGAATGTATAATTAGTAATTACATGGTAAATACTATTCTTATTCATTAATAGGTAACTAATTGAATTAATTAAATAAACCAATGGAATTCAATCAGCATATGAACGTTTAAGTACTTTTATTTTACCAAGCTGTTTCATATTGCGCCCTGATTCACAATTTTCTTAAATCAGAACAGTAGAAATATAGTAAAAAAATGTGAATATGACGTTAAGCTTTTATTAATGTTAGGTATACAGAGTAGTAACAGAAAAAAGCACAAAATAAGAACCAGAATAACCTACAAAAAATGTAGGTACACTAAAAAATTTAAATTTCCTTAAATCGCATTATTCATTGATCGCGTGAGAATAAAAAGAATCAGGATTTATGATCAAATAAAAGACTCAATGAACGGGAATTCATGTGGGACTACTTCAGTACTGTATCTATCCATACAGTTTAAGAGTTACGCGTGCTACTTGGTTGCAGGTAAACATTTGTATTACATACCTATTACGTGCAGTGTATCGGTTTCCTTTTTTAGGATTGTATGATTTGATTATAAAAATAATTAAAATTATGAATAGTGTATTTATGTAATTTAATTTAAAAGGAAGATTTGTAGAGAGAGACTTTTATCGTGTTTATAACAACATTAATAAATCTAATCTGGCCTGCTACTTTCTGTATTTTCTTGCTAAACATTCACTAATATGTTTTTCTAACATGAAATATAACTCCCGAGGGTCTAACACTGTTTCACCTATTGATTTATTATTTTTAAATTGCCGTATTAATACCTAACCACTAAATGTAGTCGTACCATCCCGTATGATTGTGGCTTGCAGTATACCGCAGGGAACATTTTTGGGTCCAATATTTACTTTGTCATCCGAACACCCGGTGAAGATGGGTCATTGGTTGCGTAAGGAGTTCGTTGCTTTGCTACATCCATCACTTGAGAGTTACATCTTTTGTGAGCGAGGTCGTCGTTTCAGTTCACTAAACTGACTATGAATGTACTTTGTGTGTAATGACTTTAAACGTTTTTTAAATAGCTGCCATAATTCGCTTCTTAAGTTTGCGTTAGAAAAGACCAGAAATATTTCATCTACGCTTCACGACATTCCATCAGGAGGAGAGATTTTATCCGTCATATATTAGATCGGTTTTAAATTCGTAACATAAATTTTATGTTATCTGCATTGAAAAGACACATAAACCAAAAGAACAAAGTCTTTTGCAGTAAACGTTACAGATCATTTCTCATTCACAAATTCGTGAACGCCTACTTTACCTCTTTATGTATTTTTCTTTAGACTTTATTGTATGGCAAAAGTTCGAATTTAAAGATTTTAGAAATGGATAGGATGACATTTATTGGGTACAAAAGAATGGCACTGTTTGGAAATACTTGGGGACTTGGTTGTTTGGTTAACCGACAATAATAGTTTCTATTGTTGGTTGCATTCTATTATAATCGTCCCTGAAAAAGAATAGTGGGTTAGTAAAGGAAACGTAAGCATTTTGCAATAATGTACCTGAAGGTTACGTATTTTTAAGTTTTTTTCAAATAAGCGAAATGCACTATTTTTAAAATGAAAGGAATTTTTAGAAAAATTTGTTGAAAACATAAAAACTGAAGTTATCTAATTTTTTACGAACAAAAGTGTTCTACTTTTGTAGCAGCAACGCTGAGTTTCAACGGCATGCAAAAACTGTTTAGGGATTTGCGGCTACAACAGGTTGAATAGGAATATACTACATTAATTTGATAATTTTGTTATATCTTAACGTCCTAAATTATTCTCTGTTAAAGTAAGGTAATTATAACTCTAGTATATACGTGCAGATAGAACACATTTTTAATAAACAAAAAGGTGGTTGTGTGGTAATATTTTGGTATTTATAACCCTGCATGATAAGGTTTTTGTTGGATGACTTATAAAACAACGAAATAGTAAAATTGACGTCATATACTTACTAACAGTAAAAAAGAAAATAAACCAGTGTAATGGATAGCTAGTATTAGATATGCCTCTCTTCTCTGTTTAACTTTTTATTCACTTTACCACCGAAGAGAGTAAATAATGTTCCTCTCGGGGGGTAAAAAGGAATATTATGACACTCCCAGAGGGGGTTGTTTTGTGCCGCAGTATCCTGGAAAGGCAGATGCAGTGTCAACTTATAATCTATGGCGGGGCGTAACGTTTACTATCTTCAAAAGGTGTTTTGGACAAAATTACGATAAAATCTGTTAAAGAAAATTTGTTATTATTGCTTCTACATTTGAAAATTCTGTGACAGATGCAAAACGACCACATTTAGATAAGTATCGCGGAACAACCGTTCTCTAAAACATAAAATATTTCCTGGAGTGACACTTTTTCATTATCCTTTAATATTAGCACTCACTTTGTTCATGAAAAGTAAAATTTCTACCCCATGTAGGATAATATCGATCAAAATATAATTTCCTTAATTCAAGACGTTGGGGGAGCATAACTTTTCTTGCAGGGGCGAAAACAAGGATTATACTTACTTATCGCCTATAATTGACTTGTTATTGGTTCCCATCAGGGCTATTATTATTAATACAGTTAACCACCACTGCGATCGGACAAAACATCCACCCCTAAATGGCTGGTTATTTCTTATAGTAAATTACATCAGATAAATATCATGTTGCTACCCTCATAACAATCGAATGATTAGCTATTTATTTCCTTTCAGATGATGGTAATATAAAAATTTCTTGAAGAACCTTTTATGGATAGTAGAGAAAAGAATGAACTGAAAAGGGATTAAGGAAATTCATCATCGTTATTAATTGGATTGTTAGATAATACCACTTTACAATCAGAGCTTATACTGAAACTGTTCACTTATTGTTTTTTACAACTCGAGCGCTTTTGGTCCCTTTTAATGAGATTAATAACAACGAAAATGTTTTTTTCTTTAATTTGTATTAAAGAGAAGTAAATAAAACATTCAATACAAAATTAACACTTGCTAATGGCGCCATGCGCTTCGTCAGTTATGTTGCACATTTATTCTTACTATACACTAGCAAGAAAACGGTTTATTAATTAAATTGTGACGATAGCCTTGAAACGAAAAAATTCAGAATTGGTATGTATTTACATTCATCATTCTAAATATTAAGCAAAATAAACAGATAAGTTTTCCAAGATATCTCACTTTTGTTGGACACCTAATTAGTGAAAGTTCAGAAAAAGTCTATATGGTCAAAGAGTAATGTGAAGATATCATATGGAAGAAAAACCAATAAGTGCTTTGCAGTATTGTGGTCCTGCAGACATAATATGTATACATATACGAGGTTGGTTTGATAAGTCTTTAGGTTAAAATAGAACGAAGTGCTTTTTTGGTCAAAATCGATTTTATTTTTCTACCTAGTCCCCTTTTAGTTTTATACTCTTCAACCATCGATGCTCCAACTTTCTCATTCCCTTCAGAAAATACGATGTCTGAAAGTCTGCAAAGTAGGCGTTCACGGCGGCTATCACTTCAGGTCGTGAATTTCTTTCCTTCAAGCCATGTTTTCATGTTTGGAAAAAGAAAATAGTAGCTCGGGGCCAGATCTGGAAAATACGGGGAATGGGGAACCAACCGACAGGCACTTCGATTTGCTAACCAAGCTTCATCCCAAGACGAAATATGGAGATTGACGTTACACTAGTTCTTCGTTCTATATCATACCACAGCTGTCACACAAACAATAGTCTTTAAGACTTGATAAAATTCTATTATGACTTCCGTACGTCCAAAGTTGTTAAAAATGAATTCAAGAAGTCTTGAACTTTTATACAAGCACAGCCCGTCTAGCACAATCCCGAATTACTGTTTTGGTCACACAATTTCTAGTCCGTCAAGGCGACGTTTTCCTGGAATTTTTACAAGACCTCTCTTGCACAATAAAATTCCCAACACCCAAAGGCTAAAAAAAGGTTAACAGGACGAAGATCGAAAGGGAAGTCCGGTTTCGAGGCGCATCGCCTGGCGGCGGCCACCCTCTCACTTGACGACTCGAGCCTTTTCACACTAACGGAGGGTAAATACATGGGATCTGCTATTAGGAAGGAAAAATTTTACAAGCCAATGCGGCAGTGTAAATGGTACTGTCGCGCCGCCACATAGAAAAGATAAATCTTCGAGACTCTTTGTCGGTCTTAGCGACGGTAAAATCCTGTCGAAACATGAAATAACAAGTCTCGACGCAGAAATATAATTTTATAAAGTAAAATAAATATACGTCCCAATAAATGAATTTCTATTCCATAGAATAAACTAATGTAAATTTTATAATAGAAATGAGAGAAATGCTGTTGTAATTAGAGCAGCCACATCTCCAAAGCGTTTTGACAAGCAAGACAACTATAATGTATTCCACTCCCCAGAATGGAAACATTCCTGGTTATTCTCTAGTTTTGCCAAATGATACGATCAAAACCCAAGTTCTCTTCAAATATCCAAAAAGCAAATCTGTAGAAAATTGTAGTTAGGATATGGACTGGATCGTCAAGTAGATCTCACCAAATGTATGATTTAAGATATCTTGTTATGAACATATGTAGTACGATGTAGATTCTCTAATGACATCCTTCCAAGAAGTAGTTGGATGTATTCGTGTAGAGTAGAACGAAAATGAAACAGAACTCTACTGGAAAATAGCCAGTTTCCTTATAACTTGGGAGGTAGGTAACTGTGTTAGTTTGGGAACATGGCTCTAGGTTCACCTTAGAATGTGATAACTATTTATAAATTAACAGGGATGTTATGCTAAATACCTGAATATAGTGGACGTGGTGGCAGTTAAAACACTGATCTAAGTTTTTCTTCTCTTTCAAGTCAAGGCTGTAGGTTGCCTGTAGCGACTGACTAAATAAAGTAAATGCTACAGTTGTTGACCCTGTGAATCAATATCTGTAACGACGGATAAAGGAAACCAACCACTATCACCAGAAATATAATGATATAACGGGTAGAGCTTACCTTATTCGCCACATCTCACTACTTACAGAAGATTTTTACAGCTCGTATCACTCAAAAATATAAAAATGCGAGGTGCCCCCTCTGTTTCAGTCAACTGACAGAAATTAAGTTAGATGGCTCACATAGGTAGAAATAGATTACGTTGCTTGTTACATATTAACTTGATGTACAGTACATTTCGAAAAAAGGAGAATCATCTACATTCATTTCCAGAAGACGACATTACTGTTACTGTGTTTGTGTGTACCCATATTCAACTGCCTGTAGTTCTTCTTGGTTTACTGACTTCATTAGACAAGTCTAAAAAATAATAAGTCTCTAAAACTGATACGTACAGAAAATGTAGAGATAGTTGCTTCTCTTGAGTGCGAAGATACTCGCTGCGTATAAACCGTTCTTCAAGCAAGAATTTCAGAGATATTCTCCGTTTATGGCTTTACTCTACATTACCAATATCTTTTTATATGAGAGTTTCACAGTACAGAACCTATAGATGGTTGGGCATTTAATAGGGGCAGAATTTAAAATTTATAACTAGAATATTGCGTTGTTTCCATTTTAAAATTAAGAGTAGATTGCTCCAATTGGTTCTAAAATAATGAAAGGTTAGGAACAATCTCTATGAGAACAACCTTGTTAACGTCCAAAAATTATTTATTGCTATTTCAACCTGCATTTTCTAGAATCCTCATTTACTCTTAAGAGCACCCATTTTTTAGATAAGATATTAGAACCAAAGCCAAAAAAAGAATTTTGGGTCGCTATTTCAAGCTGTCATGTTTGGTCTACTTGTAGTCCAGTTCTAAAAAAACTTTTTGCCTTTGTTTCTAGAACATGTTTTATTCAAAGACATCCAAATATAATTTTTTTTAAAAGACTGCATTTTTTCAGTGTTTCGTAAAGCCATAACTTTACTGGTTTGAACGGCCGAAATGAACTTACATATGGAAATTAATATAATAGATCTGTCATGCGCATTTAAAATGATTAGGATTTCTCATGTTATCGTATATCTTCGATATTCACTTGATAGAAAAATTAAAATTATTTTGCCGTTCTCACTTGAACTTACACCAAATGCTGTTGGTCTGCAGCGCCGGTTCTTTTTCGTTTCTCCACAGCGTAAACATAAATTTGTTCTAGAAGTACTTTGGAAATAACCATCTTAAGAAATTTCTTTTATAATTCGAAAATCTTCTTTATCATAACCAATTAAGCTAACACACCAAACATACTCCTTTTAGAATTTTGGGCAACAGTTAGAAAAATTGTAAATCTATAATCTAATCAATAATGTCACTCATAGTACTTTAGTACCGTGTCTAAAAACTAACTGAAACTTTCCTAATTAGCTGCTACGGAATATTGACTTTCTTTGACCAATTTCTTGTTTGGTTTGAGATCAGCATGCCTGCCTCCATGAATTTTCTAAGTACATAATGTAAACGAAGATTTACCTAATGATTTTCGTAACATAACGTATACATTTTCTATTCATTCTTAACCCTTTCGCTGCTGAGTTAAATCTACCTAAACATATCTGCTGTGCTGGATTTTGGTAGTAACAAAACGTACATATGCGTATAACGCACACACCTTTCCAATCGCGCCCATATATACGTTTATAGCATGTATGTATTACATATACGTAATTTTACGGGTGCAGCCTACACTATATGTAGATATCTAGATAGAATGGGGAGCAAAGAAATAATTTTTACATTATAAGGGCAAGATTAAGTTTTTTATTGAAAAATTCTTTTACAAACCTCGGTAAAAATGTATCAAAAATAACTAACATTCTTAAAAATGACGAATAAAATGATTTTTTGCAAAAACGAGTGCAAGAAAGTTTTAAAACCTTTTCACTGTATGATACTTTTCAAAACAAGGGATGAGACAAAGAGTTACATCACATTCTTCGCAAGTATATCTCGTGTCTTTTCTTCGTGTGGGACCCAATTCTGTGTGATTGCAGACATGGCAGAATCTCTGCAAATTCTTTCCTCCTGGAACGGCTAGAATAAGTTTAGGGGAATGACGTCCAACTAAGCGGATTGGAACATCTCCACAAGGTCTTCAGTGTTTCTTTGGTCTGTGTTCTTTCAAGAATTTTTCAATAATTTGTTTTATAAGTTCAAGCTGGAAATCGGCTAAAGACGTAAGACTATCAGTCTTCACTTTGTACGTGGCATGGGAATTTGTAACAGCTAAATCGACTAAATGGAAGAATACTTTTTTGTACCATTTCGTTGTCTTTCTGATGCATTCTGGGCAACATATCAATTTTATCAATAGAGCCCATGTTTTCATTATAATACTTTACACATTCTGGTTTCTCGATTGGTTCTCCATGTCGGTTTTTCTTTCCTGTATCTACAATGTTATTTGTATGCAGAGTAGTAAGCATGCACACTTCACGCCTATCACACCATTTTAGAACCATCGTTTTATCAGTATGTCGAGTCATCACCTCACCTTGTTTCAATTTTTTTTTCTAATTTTGGCATACCTTTTAGCACAAAAAATTTTTGCCCGAATCTATGACGTTTGCTTCTAATGTACTGTTTGAACGAAAGGCGCCCCTTGAACAATAATAATGATTCATCAATGCATAAGTTTTCAAATGGTGTAAAGCTTTCAGAAAATGTTTTTTCAGTGATGAAATCACTGATTCTAATTTGAACAGTCACCTGACTTTTGTTCTTCGTTATTGTAGAAATGAAGAAGACGTAATAACAGTACATACCTATCTCGACTCATCACCTTATGAAAGATTGGGGTTTGCAACAGAGAGTGTTGGGACCAACATTCGCTTTGCTTCAATTTTTTGTTTCTAGAAATAAGCATAGTTACTTCAAGAAATGGAAAAACTTCCTTCCACTCGGTTTCATGCCAATAGTTGAACCTTGAATATCTTGATTTGTTTGCATTTCGTGTAGCAAATTCAAAGTATCTATATGTTTCCATGGCAATTCCTTTTGCCAATTCTTGAGTAAAAAAACATTGAAAATATGTAAGAATATTGCCAGCTGTTAAATTTTGAGAGGGATGAAACCCGGAATTTGTATCATCAAAAGTGTGGTTTTGCGGTACAAAATTATTATGACTCATCCATGTAAAATATGGAACAACTGCGTCTTGCGTTTTTCGTCGTTTTGATGGCCCGGGCTTGTCCACAACTTTGTCTTCACTACTAGAACTGTTGTCAAAATCTTCAATCTATTTCTTCCATTTCACAATCTGATCCATCAGATTCTAACGTGCTTATTAATTCATGTAGATGTTTAGCTTCAGCTTCGGATATGCCAACACAACTGTTCATTTTGAAGGTTATGTGAGAAACACAAATAACACGTGCTTCTTCAATAAGATTCACAGACTAATGTATATCAATCGAAAGCTAAAACATTGGAGAATCGAATCGCGTGCATACGATTCTCGTACGTACGTTTACGTTTACAACATGAATTTGTGAAATCAAGGAACGTATATTTACGGGTACAGCGTGTGAAGTGTACATTTGTAAAACGTATACATACGTGTTCAGCAGCGAAAGGGTTAAGGAGGTTAGATCTCAAACTTTTCCATCGCTAGAGAGCTTGGAAGTGCTTGATTCTGTTTTTATAAACGCAAAAACTTTAATATGAGAAAACTTTAATCCCTCTCTCAATTACTCTGATGCAAAAAGCTGTACATGATATCTTCGTGTTTCATTCTTCTGATTTAATTCTTGAATTTTTACAATCAACGCACCTTAAGCGATTACAAGATTTGGTTACATTTTTTCCTACTTTTGCTTTGTAAATTAATTATAATTACTAATAAAATCAATTTGCGTCCACATTCATGAACACTAAGGACATTATCGTGTTATGCAAAATTTGGGCTGTAATATGGCATTAAGACTACATGCCGAATCAATATACTTATTTATGTTTTTAAAAAAATAAATACGCTCTTAAATAACAATTTAACAATTAAGAACATTACCTACACGCAAGATTAAGTGTATTGTTCCAATTATCATAACACTCTTGAAACAGAAGGTTAATCCCACTAAAATTAGGTTGTGATTAAAACTCGAATTAAATAAAGATAATTACGATATGCGACCAAACCATCATTTACTTCAAAAATTAATAAGCATTGTTCTTTGGTAATTTACTTTTATTCTTGGATATCAAATTAATAACTTCTTATAATCCTCCTATCGTTTTATTGACGACTACTACATACAATACCAAATTAAATAAATGGAATTGTTTTATGTTCAACTGTGGGTTCTTTTCGTTATTAACCTACCTGATGTTACTGTTCTTAAATTTATTTAATTCTGTTATAACAATAACGATAATAATTATAATTGGTTATTTGTATTTGTATTACAATAAGAAGGTAAAATGTATATTTTATGTTTATATGGATCGATATCTACCAGCATAGTATATACTTAACATTAAATTCTGATTTAATTTGACGTTATCTTTAAGGGTATATTTCTAAATTTATGCACAGCAGGGTAATTGCGTGCTTTCTTTTTAAAATGCAAAGAATTCAGACTCACCTTGGTTATTTATTTAGCTTTCAGCAAGTGTTTCCCCAAATATTTGCTACTATACGTAATATTTTCACTTTATGAAATATTAGCATCTTACATGCACGTACTCACTGTTTAGTACTAAAATTCTCACATACAACATAAGCATTATTTAACTGCGGGAGTTCATTTTAATACCCTTTTCATTATTATTTCATGAAAGCTCATCAAACAAATTCATTATAGAATAAAAAATAAATGAACACCTATAATGGGCCTAAATGAACTTAGTTTATTTGGTTGTCACAATATAACGTAACAGTGAAAATAAAATGTAAAAAAAAGGAAATTTGCATAATTAAAGCTGATAAATAGTACAGATTCTTCTACCGACATTTATAATCCCTACAAAAACACGTCTGATTGCCAGTGTAAGCTCATGTCTTAATTCACCGATACGATCGAACTGTTCGTAGTTTTTACTGCGTGCAGTAAAAAACCAATCGGCTTTCCAGAAGACCAAGTACCTACTCTTTGATCCAGCCGATGAATCGACTACTTAAATTCACTTTTCAGCAATATTTGTAATACCAGTCTTTTAATTTTTTTCAATTAAAGACAATAGTTTTAAAACAAGGTTTTCATTCTTGTAATTAAAATTTTATAGAACTACTATTAGATCAACATGTAAATTAATAGAGCTTTATCGAGTGCTCTTGAATAGCCGTTCGCTAGTAGTAATAAAACATGTCTAGATATAACAGACAGGTCTATTTTTAGGAAACTGAAAACTAGGTTTCTCTAAATATTTATTACACGCCACAGCAATTATTGTATTGTGGGTTAGCTTATTACTGAAAATAGCTTTAGAAAGTATTAATGCAAATAAAAAATCCAGCAGCTAGTAT
This sequence comes from Ignelater luminosus, assembly GCA_011009095.1. Classification (NCBI taxonomy): domain Eukaryota; kingdom Metazoa; phylum Arthropoda; class Insecta; order Coleoptera; family Elateridae; genus Ignelater; species Ignelater luminosus. Next base: position 24,657 of record VTPC01002828.1, on the reverse strand, counting down.
GTTTTTAGAAATTGTGCTATACAAGCATATTTATAATAGTACATAATAGTAGAGATATGCAAACTGTGCTGCTTATGCTCAACACTGAGATCAACAGACAACTTCCATGTGAAGCAAGTCTACAAATAAAAATAGCTAATATGAAAACAAGCTGAAAAGTAACAAATTGGGTAGGATTTCAATAATTTTGCCTAGTACAGTTCAAAAGTCAAACTTATTAACCAGGGGAACTAGTAATGAAATTAGTTTGTCTATCCTCTTGTGCTCGTTCTAGGGGATTTAAAGAAAACATTCCACGAACTAGAGAAACGTTTTGAAATATTTGAAGCCATGTTAGGGTACTTCTTATCATTCAGAGAATCTAAATTTAGAAATGGGAAATGTTGGGACTAACTATCTTGTCCTCTCTAGATATAACTTTAAATATCGTAGTTGAATATTCGCTTTTCACAGCGTCGAATGTCATGGCTGTTCCAATGTTTTCTGTATTTTTGATAACCTAGACCAGTGTTTTTCAATTTTTTTGAATACGCGACCCCTTTTTAAGTAAAAAAATTCTGGCGACCTCCTAAGACCGTAACAATGCGGCGAACGGGCGGGCGCACTCCGCTCTGACGATCAATTTTCGAATCTATACGTCTCTCAAGATGCTAAATCTGAATATGCAAATTATTTTTGTGACCATGTTTGGCTATTAAAATTAGCATTTCTTACTGATCTTTTCAACCGCCTAAATATTTTACATAAGAGCCTTCATGGAAGAGAAGAAAACATTCTAATGGCAAAGGATAAAATCAAGGGATTTCTCGCAAAAATGATGTATGAGTCTTTCCCTTGCGTTCAGAAGATTGTCGAAGAAATTGCAATGGACCAATCGTTGGTAGTAAGTTCTCACATTCCTTGCTTGGTACAGAGCTTGTAAAATTTGAAAGAGAAACTATTCAGTTACTTTCCGGCATGCTTAAAATGGAATTTAATCCGCAAACGATTGACGTCTTCTGCATGAAGAGAAAAGAAGAATATCCAGAGCTGACAAGGGAAGCTTTGAAATTATTAGTTCCTTTCGCCACTTCCTACCAATGCGAACTACTTTCTCTTCAATGGTTAACATAAAAACTAAGAAGAGAAATAGGCTCCAGTTGGAAAATGATTTAATTATTTGCGTATCAAACATAGAACCAAGATTAGAAAAAATATTAAAGAATAAACAGGCACATCCTTCCCACTGAAATCCTTGTATTTTTATTGTAGTGTAGGACCTATAACCCTTGCTTTTTACTTTTACCTGGCTTGCGACCGCGATCCCCCGAGCAAGACTTCGGGACCCCTTTGGGGGTCGCGACCCACAGATTGAAAAACACTGACCTGGGCTAAAGGGACTATAGTTTTACGATCTAACTAATTACTTGCAAATCTGGTTACTGTATGATTGTAATCTGAACGAATCGGCTACGTCTTGACACTTTATACCAAGATTTTTATTTACTGTGTAAAGCAATTGACTAATGTCATAAGAACTAAATTGTGTTCGTGTGCTTAATCAAAAATTATTGATTTACTTTTGATTTCTTGTAAAAGGTCGTCATACTTATACAGTACAGCTTGCGAGCAATTTCTCGCTCTTCTTTTGTGATACTGATTGTAAGTATTCTTGCTGTATGATCTCGGTTTTGAGGTAACATTCATTTTCAATTAATTTCAAGGCTTCCACTGTTATATTGTTTACATCAATACTTTTTCATTCTTGACTTCATAATGCTAAATTTTACTGATGATAGTTTTTGTAGATTTTAGTTTCTTATATTCTTCTAGTTTTGTTAACACAGACGACTCTTCTAATACAAGCTTTGTTCACCTAATCATTTACTTTTGGCAAACGTTAGCTATTTCCATGTTTGTTTGTTGTCACCGTTTGCCTTTTGTCAGCAACAATTAGTTCTTATGCGCATTAAATGAATTATATTTTGATTGTTTCCAATTTTTACAAGCTTTTCCCTCTACTTTTGTACTCCTTTCTCTCAAGCTAAAAAGATTCTCATGTCATCTATTCCTAATTGCAAGCGTTTTGATGTTCTCATACTTCTGTGTAGGTAACTGTGTCACCTTCTTCCTAATCAGTCTCTCTTTTCTTGTTTATATCTTCTTTAGCCTTAGTAATGTGAAAACTATGATAGATTTAAAGTCAAGAGTTGAATTCTCAAAATACTTTCCCAACGTATCCACTACTCTGCTTATCATTGGAGCACATCTTGTTACACAAAAAATTGAGTCATTGGCAAGGAAATGCATGAATGTTTAAAGATACATTAGAGTAGACAAGGAATTCTACATGGAAAATTAAACTTCTAGGGACTACTAACCTGAAGGATTTTATTACAATGGAAATTTACATTTAAATTTAAGGTGATGTTAGTTAGACGTTCGATTTCTTTGGCTAGTTGACTCAGTAAGTTAGCTTGCCAAGAAAATTGCAGTATAATAGCACAAAATCAGTGCTCTCCTATGATATCGAGTTGTCCAGTTACTTGAATCGTGCGGCTGGACTCGCTGAAGGAAAAAGTTGACCCTGACTCTGAAAATCAACAGGTCAACCTTCTTGAACTTCATTTTGTTGGTGACTAAGTACAACAATCACTATTTGAACAATAATTGATAATGAAATAAAACTACAGCGCTCAGGGCGACCGAATGAGATAGGTAAACTGGGCAAAAATCTTCACAAGGAATTTGCCAGAATTCCGATCGCGTGTAAGAGCACGTGTGACAAGTGTTTGTCAAGGAACTCAGATGTCTAATAGCAGTGCAATCTTGTGAAACTGAAACAATTTTATCAAGTCAAAAAGCAATCTAAAGAAAAACATCAGATAATCTCTTGAAAGTCTTCATTAGAGGATTAGGTTATAGCGACATTCAACTTAAAGAAAAATAAAAACTTCTTATCATTTTGTACCTTTTTTAAACTTGGCGACAAAAAGGTAAAAAGGTTGTGCATAATGTAATTGCTAATGTTTGTGGTAACGTCCTGAGCATATAAGGCACTCATAATTTGCAAGTAAGCAGAAAAGGTCACAACTAATCCAAAACTACCGCCCAAAACTGCGATTCTCTATACTGTTTGTAATGTAAAATTCTCGACGTTAGCGTTTCTGTTTTGTTATCTAAACCTAGATTTTTTTATTTATTATTGTAAAGCCTTTTGCGAATAGCAACAGATTTTAGCTCGTGTTATACGTTATGTTAAAGTTCACATTAGAAATACCCAGTTACCTGTTTTGTAAACGTACAGCAAGACAAAATAACATCTAAAATTGTTACATCTAAACCTTATTTAAAAGCCAGATTCCTATTCACATAATATGTAGAACTGAAATAGATACATATCAATTTTAAATAAAGAATAACAAAGTATTTGTAACGCTTGTATCAGAGAGTTCGTTGGATAAAATGAACAAAACCCGCTCGATCTCATTATTATAAATGTAGAACTTAAAATTCTGATAGTATTGTGTAAAACGACTACACGGAGTCAAATGATTGATTGACAAAGAGAAGAGTACAATGACTTGCTTATCTTTTGATGCATGGTGATCTGTAATTCTTGTTTCTAAAACAGAGACGGATTGAAGTATTATTTAAGCGACTCGAAATTTGTTAATACAATAAGAATACCGTGCAAAAACTTGAATTGCCTTTCTAATTCTATAAGTTTGTTTTTTGTGAATTTCAAATTATACTTTTACAAAACAAAAACTTTAATCTTTAAAACCAAAATGTAAAATCAAAATTTTTTATTCAACTTTAATTATATACAGTAAATACAACACTGTACGCGAAACTGATGGGATCAGATCAACTCATCATAAGTACACGGAGGTAAAGGCAATCGATGGATGAGTAGTTAAATCTATACAAGCAATTAACATTTTTGTTCACTTTGTACCGCAGTAGTGCTGACCAATCCTAGTCATCGCATGTGTATATAAATTCACTTAAAAGATTCACAGATGACTTACATAGTAAAGCACATTTCTTTTAACAATACCATTAAAATTAAATGCAGTCAAATTAAATTGTTATCTATCATCTCATAAGTAGTCCATAATGTATGTATTGAGTCTAGTTTTTTTTTCTTTGCTATCTACAATCTTTATAGGTTTATTTTCTACTACTTATTATATATTAATATTTATAAGCTTGACGTTACAACCGTGCAAAAATGTTTTCTTTTCAAATTTCTGTCATATATTTTGTGATGCTAATAAACTAAACAAATAGAGTTCCAAAATTATTTTTACTTCTTCAGATAATGATTTAACGGTAGCGTGAGAAATTTTTATTAAGGTAATAAAGTCAACCAATTTTTTACGGTTTGCTTATATTTTTAGCATCTCTTGTGTTTCTTGATGTTGAATATGTATTTCGACATAATTTATGAACAATTTTTCAATTATGGTTAAATACTTGGGCAGTACGTACAAATTTAAAGAGTCACTCCAGTTATTACTATTACAACGCAACGGTCTAGTAAAATGCCATGTATGTATTGTATTTACTGTTATTGCTTCAAAAAAATATATGATGACGTTTAATACTGAATCAGTTATAAGAAAAGTAATCTTAAAATTTGTTATTTTTATTCTAGTATCTTATATTTGTATATAAAAATGATAAACGATATGAAATAATGAAGGTAAGTGGTAAAGAAGGTGAAAAAGAAAGATTAAAAATCGTTAGTCATAACTCATTAGTTTTATTATGATCTAACCTATGTGTATTTTGTGCAGATTTGGTACATTACACACATTGGTGGAAAGAATCCCATAATAAGCTATAGCAACATAACTTAATGGTAAACTCAGTAGCTTTCAAAGAATGAAATGTGATAGCAAGCGTTTTAAATTAGAAATTTGCTCAGCCCGACTTTACAGCAAAACTTGACGGGAAGATCCAATTGAACTAAGTCGCCCGATCTCATATGACCTGAACAATTTCGGGCTAACTTAAAAATAGAGCCGTACAGCCGTACCAATCGGAAAACAATTCTTTTTGCACTTTTAAAGAACTTAGCTGTCGAGTAATTTCAAACGTCAGAGATTCAAGTCTGCCAAACTATCCTAATCCCGATACAAGTCATTCAAGTTGAAGACTTTGGGCAATGCTATCAAAGATATTCTTAATAGACACTCTTCATTTTGAACTGAACATAGAAAACAAGACTAAAACACTACTGTAGTAAACCATGATTGTGACCAGTGTTGGCCAAATTATTCTAGTCAGACTAACGACTGACGATTACGATTAAAAATTTAGTTGTCAATCGTCGCGAACGATTTACGAGTAAATTAATAGTGATAATCGACAACTAAATTTTTAAACTCAATCGTTAATCGTTAGACTGACAAAAGTTTTGCCCAACACTGGTTGTGAGCTTGTGATCCCCTGTAAGACGATTGGCTATCTTGGAATAAACAGCAACAAAGCATATTAGTAGTAACTATATTGGTAATTGTACATGCGTTAGTGTAATTTTCACTTTAGTTATTCATTGTAAAGTTATTTTGTTAGCAACGAAATAATCTTAACAGTTTTACTCCTGAACGTACAATAAATAAACAATCAGAGCTTTAAACTTCAGATTTCTCACAAACAACACAGTTTGTTTTGACAAACTTTAGGAATTTACTAGATAAACTATAGATTTTTGGGTAGGAGTAAGTCTCTTTGCTTGAGTATTTGTTATCTATTCTGAGATTCTTATTAGTTTCAGAATCCAAGCATCAATGCCGTCGTGTGGTATTCTGATGATTTTAAGAGATTAAAAGCGAGAATGAAATAATATGATGATATAATATATATGATATAATGAAAATATAACGTCGATAAAAAAACTTTTTGTAAGCATTGAGTGATACAATCCGGACTACGAAGAGATTACAGTTGAAAGTTTAATCCATGCTGGCCACTGATGTGGTTGAATAAATTATTTTAACTGAGACAATTATTAACTGAAGTATTCTTAGACCAATTAATTGCTGCGATGTTCATTTCAGGTATATGTAGTTCTTATGTACTCACTGGCACTGTCAGGAATCCTACGTTTTGTCACGTTTCATTCTTACCGCTTACAGTACAATTGTACACAAATTTATTTGATATCTGAAAATTTTCGATAGCGGCATATTTAGCCTTTTCCATTTATGTACATGTTCTAAACAAGTATATTTTTTGGTTCTTAAAGAATTCTCGAAGTCCACGGTGTACTAGCAACGAGCAAGAGGTATCTTACAGTTTAAGACGAACTCCGAATTATCAGAAGTGTCCAAAAACACTTCGTTCTAAAAGAATTTCCTGAACGAAGCATAACTTAGTAGTTTGCCATTGCTTTTCAAATGAGAAACAACTGTAAAGATTTGGTGTAGTTTTGGCTGAAAGTCGAATCTGAAACAATCGACCAACAATCTCCGCACTAGACTAACTAAGCTACTGTGTCAAATGGTAGATCAAAAAACAATTTTCATCAAAACTGTGAAAACAAAATGGCTCAGAATTTTAAAAAAGTAACACCAGTAAAAGGATAACCATTTATTTATTATTATTTTTTATTAATTTTCCAAGCAAAATCTCATATCTTCAAAACGGAATCTTTTACAAAAATGCAATTCTTACATAGAATGTCATTGTTTGGCAGTGCACAAAAAACCTGCAAAAACCAGTCAAATAACTATAGCATCTTTCGCTTAAAGTTCAATTTAAAAATTCCTTATGGTATTGGTCAGCTCTTTAGCTTTCTTGCAAGAAAGTCTTGATTCATTGACTTCTGAAAGCTTTCATCTCCCCAATGAAGAACGACGATCAAAATTGGCATTTCTATGCAGAGGAAGATTTGAAATTGAACCAAATATTCTTGAATAGTAACGCTGTGAACACTTCTGGTCTGTGGTGAACTTCAATTCTAAATTTTTGAAGTTACTTCACTCGATAGTACTTGCTGATTTCAAAAACAAATGTTTACCCTAGTTAAGTAGTGACAATTTTATTTTACACCTTACCACTAAAAATATTCATATTCACAAAAGAGCGAAAATAATTTTAATCGCAAAGGATACGTATGTATTAAGTACTTTAATTAGTGAACTGGAGGGTTTTGTAGTTTTACATGACGGTAGTGCATACTCTTACGTTTGGTCAAATATAATCAGCCGATTTTGGGTTTATCTAGTCCGAAAGGTTGAGATTTGGTAATGCGTAGATGGGTCGATTTTGGTACCTATAAAGTATTTTCCTACATTACTTAATGAATTGATTGTAAATTTCCAAATTTTCAAATAATCCACTGAAGCTTCTTGAAAACAATATCCTTTTACAAAAACTTAAAAAATGTTATTTATTGTTATTACAACTGTTTATAAAAATGGAAACAAACAATCTTAGTAAAAAACAAACCAAGATTAAAAGAGATTGCTATCGTCTACAATAATCAGCGATAATTTAAAAGAAGTGGCGCATTCTTGTCGAAGTTATTTATTGCAAATTTAAAATAGTTTACGTTCTAACCGTCTTGCAAAAAATTAAACCAAAGAGAATTTCTTTCCGTCTTGTAGTTTAAAAGTAAACTAACCTGTTACCGAACCAGATCTATTTAAAATGCTTCAGTTAATAGACAATTAAAAAGAAGAAAAAACAAAACAGAACATTAAACATAACTATTAATTGAACATCTACAGGTGTTGTTCGTCGTTTGCCTCCGGATGATATTTACAGCATTACAATCATGATTATTAAAACCTACGTTATTAGCATTTGTATAACCTAACTTACAAATTTAAATTGAAATAACTGTATTGTTTATAATTAAACCTGTATTTTTTGATAACTTGTATCACTAGTAAATGAATGCCAAATTAAGTTTTTAAATTTCTTTCCATTTCGCCTGTGTATAGACACAATTATACCATTAACGGTATATGTAATAACTGTTGATTTTTATTTGTATAAAAAAACGCTTTTATTCAAGAATTGATTCAGCTTGCATAGAAAAGAAAGACCGACGAAATCCTGAGTCTAAAGTAATATTGAAAATAAGCTTTCGGTTAAAGTAATCCATTAATGTCCTATCTCTGTACTTTGACGCTTCCATTGTAATTCAAAAACAGCTTCATGTCTATCTCACACTACTCAATTCCTAAGCTTTAGACTTCAAAGCAAAGTTTTCAACTAAAGTTTAGTTGATATTGAACAGTAGAGCTGATACGCTGTAGTTCAGAAATAAATAGAAGAAAATTTTATTATATGAACCTAGATATTCTCTAAGATTAAAGTTGTCTTAAGACGAGCGCGTTTTGTCTTGGTGTAATTTAACTCTTTAGTCGAAAATCACGTGATATGAAATTGTTAAATAACGACATCGATAAAATATACCTATATAGGTATTTTATATATTAAGTTTGATTGCAATGATTTTTAAAATTGAATTTAAATTAGAGTCTTCGAGGTTCGTGCGAACGTCGACACAAAATCAAATTAAATTTAATTTCATAAAAGAAATACTCCTATAAATGAAATGAAAGGGAAATATAATGCAACGTTGGTACGCAATCATCGAAGAACTAAAACGGAATTGCATATTATAGGAATTTTCTGGGAAATCAATTATACCTTCAGAATTGGAAAATGTGTTTTAACTGGAAAATTATAAAATATATAAGATATGTATAGTTTATTAAATTCATATTAAGTAGAATGTTGGTATACACAAATATACTACTCTGCTTCAAGAAATAAACTCATCACTACTATAATCGTGATTTTCGACCAATTTGGCGAAAATATTAAGATTATTTTATTTTGAAACGTACAACTAATAAATCAAAACAAATAATAATGCGGAAATAACAACGATTTTATTATCAAATTATTAATGTGCGAGTCATGGAGAACTTAGAGCATCGCCTTCTCATGTTCAGTTCAAGGGATGCTATCTGTTTCTGTTCGATGTCTCTCCATGTGTTTCTGAGCTGATTTGAAAGTTTTTCCTGATTGTTGGGAGAATGTTGCACGTTTTGGATTTGTCTTTTTAACATATTCCAAACGTATTCGATAAGATTTAAATTGGAAAGTGTGCGGATTCCAACTTCTTGATAAAACACTCATTTACTATACGAACAGTATGGGGCCTTATGCCATTATCGTGCATAAATATAGACTCGTCTCCAAGAAAGGCCATAAAAGGTAAAACATGGAGTTTCGGAATGTTGGTAAGATACATAACGCATTGATAGTCCCACCATTTATAACGACCAGCACGCAAAGACATCCCACTCCAATTTATTACAGGTGCTCTACCATTAAAATCAATAGTTTCTTTATTTCCTTACATTGAACCTAACAGATAAATCTTTTAAGACTAAGTAAGCTATTATATCTTTGTCCAGTTTTGTTTTATTAGACGCTCTTCTTTTGACCATGTTGATAAACAAAGATTTGGCCAAAGGAAAAACATTCTCATTAGGTTTTTATTAGTATCGAAATCAGAAGTCTTTTGGGTATGATGTTTTCTAAAGTATCTGATATTTGACACTTTCTTCAATAGTTGTCCTATTGGCATTATAAAAATTAAAATCTCAGGTCTATGTGCTAACAGTATAAGTAGGAGATCAGCATAGAAAAAATTTGACACAGTGTATCACGTATGGTTCTGTAATTGTTTTTCTTGTTTTATTAAATCAGTAAATTTTGGAATAGTAGTTTGCTTTCCATTTGAAATGACTTTCAGAATAATACCAAAACTAGTTCTATCAATCAATATCTTTTGAGTGATCAGTCAGGGGCGGATAGAACTTAAAACATAAAAATGAACGAATTGATATTTAGTGATTTTTTAAATTCTCTTTGAACTTTGGAAAATGCAACCAGAAAGTAACAAGATTTGAAATAGTGGAACTTACCCATAGCATGCAATGCCGGGTTTTTACTTATTAGTATTCTAAGAGGACACTTTGTACTCACATTTATATGAGAACTAAAGCAAACTACTCAGAGACACAGCCAACATCCCCCAAGTAATGATTTACAATAAAAAAGCTGTACTAAATCGAATATTGTTTTTCGAGTTTGAACTTCAAAAGCAACTTTAGTCTTATGCTTATTTATCATTTAAGGCTAACGTTTTTAGATTGAAGAAACGTTCTATCTTCAATTCCAATAAACAAAATAGCAAGTTTCAAAATTTTTGAACGCAGGTCGTGACATTATGAGCTGACCCACTGTTAGTTAAAATTCTTTTACAGGTCTCCTTTCTCTCAAATTACTGTCTAGAAGTCTTTTTCTAATGATTTGGATATTTACTTGTTGTGGATGAATCTTTAGAAGCTGCGCAGAGCCGTCTTTTGGGGCGGGCAGGCGGGGCCTAGGTCCCGAGTCCCGCGCCTGTTAGGGCCTCCCGGCAAAGCTTTCCTTTCTTATTTTAATTCTTGACTGGTAATTTCTTAGTAAGGGCCGTTTTACATCTATCTATATTTGGAAATAAATTTAGAACATAATTTAGTGTTAGTATACAACAAAATCTACAACCAAATTTCAAACTTAAATTTAGTTGAAAATTTATTTAGTAGCACATTTTACATTGTCGTAAATTTTATATAAATTTTAGTTTTGAAACAGGCATGCGCAAAGCAAGTAATCAATCAAAAGTATTCTGCTCAAGTCCCAGAATACTGACGCCATAACCTTATCAGCTAAAGAAACCGGCTTCTTCGGAGCTGAACAACCAGCTTCTGTTCAGTGTCTCGACTGCGGTTTTGTCTTCGGTTTATGGTGATGGAGGCTTAAGTTCGGTTTAGATTTCTATAGTTCTCCCGAAAGCTCACGTTGAGAGCAGTAAAAAGAGACCACTCCCACCCCGGACGGTCAAGAAATGAAAAAGTTATCAATTTTCAAAAAAAAATGTTTTCAATGGAAAATTTCCATAATCTATACGCGGCGTATAGATCATTCCGAGAACTTTCCAATTTATCTTCGTACGAGACTGAGCACATTTAGTGCGTCAATTTAGCTTCAGAAATAGAACATGCTCTAAAAAATTCTTCTTTCTAAATTTAGTTGTAAATTTTGCTGTATGACACTATTCCAATTTAGGAAAAAATTTAGTACTAAATTATGTTCTAAATTTATTTCCAAATTTAGATAGATGTAAAACGACGTTAAAACCCACTCTTATTTACAACAGTTTATTTTGGATGGTCAGCAGTTTTCAGAATTTTCTTATGCTTGTTTTTATGGCATTAACACGACATTAGGATTACTGTTGTCGAGTTATGAATAGGTAGCAAGTAAAAGGTACCGAAACAGCCTTCTTAGGATCATTACCAAGAAACTTTGCATGAGTCATGATCATGCACCACTTTCGTTGCAAGTTTTTAAACTCACAATCAAATAGCTACAGAGCCACTTCGGTGGAAGAGTAGCAGATTGTGGTACATTCGTTATGCGTCTACTGAGCATTTTTTGTGCCTGCTCAACCCATAGCCTGAATTTACTAGTCAGCGACATGGCTTCGTCGGTTCCATTGTCAATGACCTCCTTTGAAGTCGTTCAACGCCTTTATACGATATTTGTGGCATCAACATAGAGATGGGAAATTCTGACTTCATACGATAAGAATTTTACTTTGAAATCCCTATCTGAAACTCATTGGGAATGTCGCGTATCTTCCGTAAAAGCAGTGATATTTCAATTGAAATCTATCCATGACGCACTAGAAAAGATCATAAAAACAACAAAAGACCCAGCTATTAAGGGTAAAGCACTTTCACTTGCTGAAAATGAGTTCAGCTTTGAGTTTATTTTGTCGGCTGTAATTTGGTATAACTTATAATCTGCAGTTGATAAGTTAGCAAAAGCATGCAGAAAGAAGTCGCCAACATCGCAACAATAATGCAGTTATTGAAGGGGCTCAAAAGCAAAAGAGACTGCAAAACAAATTTGTGCTGAGAATGATATTTCAATTGAATTTAAACCGAAAACTTCACCTTTATGAAGAAGATCCTGAAGAAAAATACTACAGGAGGCACCCGTATCAATAGAAGAAAGATGCGTCCAAATTAATAAACATAACTCTTACTTTAGGTTTTTACTAAACATTCAAAATATTAACAAAATGGATGAAAACACGCTGCTCAAGCACTGCTGATGGAGAAATAAGAGACTTCGATGGACAAGAACTTTACCAAGCAATAAAGATGTTTTATCATATGAAGGACTTGTCCTATGGGATACCTCTGGACTATCTACAACTTTAAATAAAACGAACAATACTTTTCCCAACTTGTACATAGCTTTCAGTACAATGCTGACAATGCCTGTATCTACTACTTAAACAAAAAGAAGTTTTTCAAAACTAAAGCTCATAAAAGATTATCTGAGGACTACGATGGGGCATGTTTTATTATCATTAGTTTAAGTGTTGTTCCTTAATTACCTACCTACTAAAATATGTATGTATGTTAGTAACTTTAAAAAATTATTAATCAACAGAAGTTGCTGATAATATTAGGTAACTAAAGAAGATATTAGAGTAAAACCAGACAGCCAGCACTTTTACTCTTTACTTTGCGCTTTACAAAATTTTTAATTGCCATTTATGTAGCCGGCAGTTTATTCTTTAGAGTAATACGGTGCAACAGATTAAATATATTTTTTGTAAAACTTTTGCTGCGGATATCGTGCAATGTAGCTTGGCACAATATACTCCTGATCTCTTACTGCTAGAAAGAGACAAAATGTCCTCTATCCGTTCCCTTATCCATGCAAATCCGCCAAACAGAAATCTATCACATAAATTATCATTCCAATAATTGGCCATAGAATCTCATACGTATGCGAGTTGAAGTTTTCATTAATGTCTGGTAATTATTATTCACTACTGCTGCCAAAAGCTCTGCTGCAGTCTTTGTGATTTGTATCTGCGACAGCGAAACAAGAAAATTAAAAAGACAGTTATTTCTATTTAGATCATTTTCCTTCTGCTTACTTGAGCCAAATCAGCTCACTCTCGTTTGTTGCTGTGTTAACAAGGAATATACTGGCTTTTGGAAAGTCCAAATCTGAAGTCTCTGGACCGTATACTGTGGGACTTTTTGAAGGTTTGGGTTGCAGGATGGTTTCCTTTCAAAACTTATCATTTCTCAGTTTCTCATTTTGGACAATTTTTTTTGTTTGAAGGTTGATATTGGATGTAAATGTATACGATACTAACCGCACTCAGCTTCAAACTATCCTTTTACTTCTCGTGCTGAATGAACTCCCTGGACAGTACAGATATGTTCAAGACGACTTTATGAGGAGGATATTTTGGGTTTTTCATATTCTTCGAGTGACTTCAACTCGTTTGGACTTTTGAATCAAGAATAATAACTAAAGCAACAACAAAGCAGTGCTCAAACTACTCTCGAAGCAGCTTACTATAACTTTGGTAATCGTTCAGTGTTTGTATGTAACAGTATTGAGTCACATTGGATTATTAGAATAGAAATTCTAAACTTTCCGAATTATTTATAAAAACAACTTCAGGTAAAATAATTAAATATCAAATTTCGTTAAAAATCTACGTGTATGTATATTTTAAAAGTTAATTGTTCCTTTTACATATAATTTGCATTTATTAAATGCAAATGCACATTTCCCACATTACCCTAGAAATTATTTCCTATTTTTTATGGTAGCCCTCTAAAAATATAAAACCTTTTAGTATTTATCTCTTTTCTGATCTCGACTTTTTAAAGACGGTTTTTACTGCAATATTTCTACTGGCTAGAACATTAGAGCCTAATAGAATAGTTATACTCTTTTCTCCTGATTTGTAATTAAGAAAAAAACAATAGCACCAAAAAGGTTTATTGTTTCAAAGAAGATAATAATGTAATTTGAAGAAAATACCCTTTTAAATAATACTCCAGTACGTATAATAGATATGGGACTAATAGAAGCAAATTGAGTTAGGCAAAGAATATTAGTTCATGAAAAAATATGGCAATGAATATTATCAGCAGCTATTCCTATAATATTTTTAAATATATTTAATGTTTTACTATAAATCTTGTAAATGTAGAATAATTTAGAAGTAGTAAGCTTATTATGTTCATTAGTTGACTTTTGATATTTTTAAATCTTATACCAGAAAATAAAAGAAAAGAATAACATTCATTATGAAGGAAAGAATACTCCCTGTTATTTGGAGGAATTTCTAATAAGAAGAAATTAATTAAAACAAACTCGAGAACACCATGACAACGTGGTTATGTATATAATTCAATAATAATAAGCAGGGAAAAGAAAAAACAAAAGCTACGAAATAAATTTTACCAAAGCACACTAAAGTTTTAGCTTCTTCTCATAATTATTGCACATATCTTTACTTCTCTACTATAATAACAGCAAACTACACATTTTCCTCATTTATGATTGACGAAATAAGCGTAAATTTAAAGCTACTATTAGACCTCCTGAGGGTGTAAACAAAAAAAAAGAAATAAAGAAATAAAATGATTTGTCTACCTGAGTAATTTTATTTTAACAAAAAGGACGCAATTTAAGTTTTATCTTAAATATCAGCGAGAACCTTCTTCCAACACCTTGTAGCAATAACTGTGTATAAAAGACAAGCCAGAGGCACTTTAGATGGGACGTTTAAACTGAATAGTCGTGATTCAGCTGTTTTCAAATCATTAATATTTTACATGTTTTTGTCTAGCAAGGAAAACACTTTTGAAATAAATAAAATCTTGTCTAGACATGTGTCCATTTTAATTTATATTTGTCTCCTACGATGTAGATCAAGTTTAATTTTAACTTGGAATATTAAACTTGTTAGAAAAAAAATTGTTAATGTAGATTATTTTTCTAGCAATTAAATCCTGACATGGTCAAGTTCTAGAGAGCTCTTAATATTTGACATGTTTGAAATATTGTAACATTTACTGTGGAGGGAAAAGAAAGCACGATATGAAAACCTGTAATATTGGAATTTCATAACGACAAGGCAAACACAAAATATTGTACAAGAT
>VTPC01002827.1:157836-174063 GCA_011009095.1 Ignelater luminosus | reverse complement strand
ACACACACACACAAAAAGAAACAAATCATAGCAATGCAGACAACTTAAATATTACGCTGAAGAATTGAAGATATCAACAATGAATAACTTTCAAATCAAGAAAATCAGTTATAACAATAACTGTTAACGCTATTAGTATCAGTTCTTCTATTCTAGTCACTATTGAGAGAGAAGCTAACTCGCACACAGAGTAGTAAGATTATACTGAATTTATAAACCTTTTCCTAAAATATCCTAAATTAAATTTAATAAAAGGAAAGTTTGATAGAAAATAGCAACATTATCAAAACCATAGATTCTAACATATGTAATCATTAGCTTGGAAAGCAACAAATTATGGATATATCCTTTCTACGAGCTTTCTGTAATGTGACATAATATTATATTGTCACTTAACTAATAATCCAGAATTGAAGCAAACAACGGGGTCGGCGCAAGGATGTGCAAAACTTGCCGTGGTGACTAGGCGCTGCATAGTGGAGAATAAGACAACTGAAACTGACGTTAAATGTACCACATTATCACCCTGCTCAACACATGAAAGTGTAGACACCGGACTTGATCGGAAGATTTTTCCACTTCCTGAATGCTATGACGTAATTTGTACTTTTGAGCTAATCTTCTTTTGGTTATCTAGTGTCTACTAGTGTTCAAGAGTAGAATTCCAGCATCTTCTTCAAAATGTTCAGCGTTCTTTCCAGAATATTCAGACATTTAATAACATTATAAAACCAATATCTGTATAAGTCCCTAATTTCGATTTGCAACTTTATAATTCTGTAAATTCTAGAGTTAATCTTTGTACAATCAGAGTAGCGCGTAGCGCTACGAATCTTCTAAAGACTCTTCTGTATGTCAAATGGCATTGACATATTTCGTAATTGTCGAACTAACAGTCTGTTCTGTATCTACCAGTGTTTAGGGCAAATTTCCTGCATTTTATCCAGGATTCCCACGTATTTATTAATGTTAATAAAAATTCGATTTGTAACTTTAAAATTTTGTAAATTCAAGACGTACTTTTTGTACAATCAGTGTAGCGCGTGGCGCCACGAATTATCTGAAGATTCTTCTGTAATTCAAATGGCACTGATATATTTTGTAATTGTCGGACTTATAATCTGTTGGTTATTTAGTATCTACGAGTGTTTAGGGTAAGTTTTCAGCTTTTTTTTAAGGATTTCCATATATTTAATAACATCGTAAAAATCAATATACACCACGTCAAGTAGGTATTTATAAAAATAAACAGGCCTGTGAAACGGCTTATAAACAAATCGAAAACATCATGATAATTGAAGGGTTTGGTGAATCTGAAATCAAAAATAAATTAAGATTCCTAAGATCCACTTATTCACAAGAATAAAAGACACCAAAAAAACAGGAACAGGAACTGACAGTGTACAAAGACATCGAAAATGATTACAAACCACGTGACCGGGAAATTTACTGTTGGTTAGCAACACATTTTGCTTGGCAGCACTGTTGTAATAAAAATAACGTAGCTTTCCAGTGGCGTAATACTGGATATATGATGAAACTACTTAAAAACTTAAATATTTCAAATTTATTATCACGACACATTGAAGCAATAGTTTCAACAAAAACCACTCAAACACTTCTCTTGCCAGGTACAACACTAAACTGACTTGTCTACACCTGTTTAGTGCACATGACGCAACATGTGGTAGGGGTAAGTAAATAGAACTGGATTTTATTTACTTGATTAAATAAAATACTAAATTTCAAACTTGCTCAACTACTAAATGAAACTGTTTACATAATACAAGCAACTAAATTTAGCTACTTGTTGTAACTAACTTGTTTTAGCTACTGTACTCGATCAAATATTAATATTCCCAAAGTAGGAAATGTATAATCATCCTAACTTTTAATGGGGTTTATATGTATTTAATATAAAGACAAAATTCTATTGTCTCCCCACAAATATGTTCACAAAGTCGTGCAAGCATTGACCATCATACCTCCAGACGACCATTTTGTCCTTGTTTGGACACATCAATTGATGATAAAGACTGTCAATGCTTCACCACTTCAAGCTGGTTATATAGCCATCTAATAGCAACGCCAAGTACAAAGAACACACGGTTCAAATATTAATATTTCCAAAGTAGGAATTATAGAATTGTCATAACTTTCAATGCGGTTTATATACAGTAAGATCATTATTGCTGGTACAGACAATATTGCTTTCTACAGTCGTTATCAAACCTTTATTTTAATGTGAAGTTGGCGACAAAATCGAGTAAGGACAAATGTTGACTTCATTCTTTAAAAATTATTTGTTTAAAACAGTAGGCAACCACTTTAGCAGAAGTGTTTCCCGGGTGGCATAGATTTCATTACAAAAAGAATTTCTTAGTGGCCAACTTCATCCTATAAATAAATGACAGTAAACGGAATCAAATATAGATAACATCACCTGCGGAAAAAAATTTTTTTTAGGCAAGCAATAATGATCTTACTGTATATACTTAATGTAAAGACAAAATTAGGGAGACAATAGAATTTTGTCTTTAACTACTGTGTAAATTCACTATTAAGCATTATAATGTAACTGTAACTGTATAGCAACTGTATATAACGGTAATATAATTTAACCATTTTTTTTGTTAAATTATTTCGAGATTCTAAACATCGTAGGTCCTCTTGCACAATTACAATGGAAACATACACAATTGTAAGTTATACCCTCTGCTTAAACTTCAAAGAGAGCCCATTGTAACAAACAAACAAAGAAAAATTGTTCATTGACATCATTTCCCCTTATAGGTTTCATGAAAGGCTTTCACTATACTATGCACGAGTTAGTATTATATTGTTCATTTAAACTTCAAATTAACATTTAGATGTTAATTTCACATTGCCTAGGTTGCTCTAATAGATACAGATTGAAGTGGCCTCTGAATTTATCGTAGAGTTGAAATCTGGTGTTAAAATGTAACATCCTTGAATTGAGGTGGTCAAAATTCCAGGTAAATGCAGGATATTAAAGAAACTAAAATGACTAGAAGAGATTGCATTCCCAGTACTGATTTACTGATCAGTATCAGAACATATAGGTACCTATATCTATAGATCAGTATTGCGTATTCAGTGTTCTATTTCTAAGATACCTTGCATTTACCTCAAACTTGATTTTCCCAAAAAACTCTTTTTTTAATTACTACATCAAAGATTTGCTCACAGCAGCAGTCAGGTCAGGTAATATTAAATTAGTAAAAATCTCAATGTTTTTCATTATCATTTCTGTAAAGTTTCATGACTTCTCGATTTATTATGTACTAAGTATTAATTATTTCATTGAAATCTCACCACATAGCAATATATTCAATAAGAGAGAAACATTGGCAGTGCTTACTTTAGCAGGTAAGAGACTACTATAAAAACTACATTTTCCTTAACGGCCAATTCCTCTTGTTCATATCTTGCTACAAGAAAGTGCATAGCATTTTAAAAATATTACAGAACATCTTCAGTATTGTTGGCTCTTCAGCGTATCATATTTTGTCCACTATTAGAATGTTTCTGTTGCAGCATCAGTTCACATGGGAATTACTAGAATAATAAAACGTCTAGATGAAATTGCTTACAGTACAGTGGATGACAACAATCACATCAGCTTACCTCCTCATTGTTTCCAAGTTATCTCGGCAATGCTCATTTTAGTTTGTATATAAATTATAGTGCTACTGAAACCTCTTTAGTGACCACTTCAGGGTTAGATATAATAATATGATACCCTTTATGTTTGCTTGCTGTACAATAAATGAATAAATTCTGAAACACATACCTATTAGATATTTTCTATAATCTAGTTTTCAATTAAAAGATAACGATTTAAAAATACAAATGAGGATTACAATTAATTTCCTGTTTTTCTGCAAATTCTTCTAGCCATACTCATATACTTCTAAAATGATTGACTGATAAAAAAGCACTTTATGAGAGCTTCTAAATAAAGGAAAAATAGGTAACTATCAACAGTATGATGGATGACTTTATCATTTAGGGTCTCTTCTGAAGTTTCTTATAAATAAATAAAAAAAACTTAAAATTACTCATTTATTTTTCTTTTTATACGCCATTAATAAATAAAAACTGTAGAAGAATGAAATAAGTTTATAATTACTTATAGTTTACAATATAAATATCTGTAGCACTATAATATTTCAAATCAATAATAGAGATATTACAGTACCCTTAAAAATATTGCATATGTACAATTTGATATTTGATTATTTTTCAAAGCAATAAAATATTCTCGACACTGAGAACTATATTTAATTTTGATATAATTATAACCTGCCATAAACACCGAAAAAGCTATAATTATGAATTTACCTAATAATAAAATTGGTGCGCAAACACGCCGACACCCCCGAAGAAATCTATAAAAAGTGTTCTGGCACGGAAGTAACATAATGATGCATAAACAACGATAGTCTGTTTTATAATGGGAGTTAATAAAAGGCGTCGTCGTGAATGCGCCACTTCACATTTGGCTGAGCCTAAACGATTTATAACTGTCAAAAGATCACAGCTTACACTACAATAATCCAAGAGATCTGGAACTAGGTGATAGAGACGGTGCTCGTCGTAAACGTCCTTGTTGATTATCTACATTAATAATACTGTTGCGGTGCAATCAATCATGGATGGTTCAGTTTGCTTACTCAATAAGCACAAATACAAGGAGATCCAAATCATCACTCACCGCGAATGTCCCTTTGTAAAATTTAATATGTATGCACTGGCAATCTTAATGTTCAAAAACATTACGCTAATCAGAAGTCACACAAAATTATTAACGTCTATTATAAATTTAGTTAGAGACTATGTACAACTATGAATAGATATAAAAATAGGAATAAATTTATGTAAACAAAACATCAGTCAAAAAATCGAATCGAAATAAACAAGGACAATAATGCATTCACAAGTACTCAGCGTTTGTCCGATTGGAAGCCCGAGGAATCGCGCGACAAACTCAATTTAAAGCACATCAATTGTAGAGAGTTTTCGATTCATTAAAATTTATGTTTAGAAAAGGCACAAGTTCTTGTTTTAAATGTTTTTTGTTCATTTATTTTTCGTTGAAACCCTGTGATGGCTATTCACATTCTATTTGATCCACGCAGTAGCACCATTATTAACACTTAACACACTACCAGTGCTAATAGCACTGGATTTTTTAGCCACCCTCACACTTCCGTTCCGTCTTCGCCCTCGTCTTCAAACAAAGGACCGGTCGATGCCCTTTTTTTAGGTTTTGGAGGTGGTCGTGGGGGTATTTTCGCAATCTTACCGTCTGGGGTCGGAGGTAATAAAGAAGCGGTCGACTCTCTCCTAGAATCCGGCTGTTCTGTACTTCTCAAGCTAGAGGTTTCCGGTGCGTTTCTTGTCCACGCTCCTCGTGGAATTTCGTTTGTTGGACTAAGAGTTCGATGAGCGGGCATATTCCTAGGCAACGTTGCTGCCGCTGGTATCGCATCGTGTTCTGCAATCGGGTCGCATTGTGCATTGGCATAACTGGGAGTTGAAGGATGAGAAGTACGTCCAGACTTAGGTGTTCCCGCTTCGCCAAGTTTATTTAAGGATAGAGCCGAGCTGCCAGATGCTGTCGTTCGAAGACCTAGATTATCGTAGACTGGATCGCAGATTACAGGATTGAGAGGTTCGCTACTCCAGCTTGCACGTGGTCGTCGAGGAATGGTCACATAACCTCCTTGCCGGGGTGCTATTACGGGGGCTCCCAGGGGCGTTGTAAATGGAGACTGTGATCTAGAATATGGAAGCGTACGATACAGGCTTACGGTATCGTAAAGAGGACTGTGTAATGGAGACTGTGGAGCGTGGTGTATCGGCAGACGTGATTGATCAGCTACTGTAGACGCAGTACTTCCAGCGGGTGAAACTTGAGTTCCACGTGCAGGAAATGATAAGAGATCAGGCGGCAGTTGGTTGTCACCACGATAATCTACATCTAAATGATGAGTTTGGACCTTACTTATTGGACGTGCTTCGTAGTCAAAAGAACGTGAATCGTCATCACCAGCTGGAAAAAAGGTAAATAAATGATGTATCGCATTTTTTGTAGACCTTAAATATTTACCTCCAAATGCTGAATCATCATCAAGAAGAGTCTTTTTAATATCGCTAACTTCCGTAACTCCGCTTGTTACCGAAGGTGGTACAGAATATTGACGAGGAGGTTTAACAACAGGATTGACTTCTGTTATTAACGCCTTTTCAAGTTCTGGTCGGCCATTCAGACTAATGTAATCACTTGATTGATTCATATCGTTACCTTTACTACGAGATTGTCTAGTTGTGCGTTTGCAACAACAACATATTAATATAGTTATTAATATGATCAGTGCTACAGCACCAACAGTTAGACCAATATAGACTGGTAACATATTGGTGGAACTACCTGTGCCAAAACCACCACCACTTCGATATTCCCCAGAAACAGCTAACGTTACGTTTCTTTCATCTACCCCACCAGGGTTTTTGGCAACGCATTTATATTCTCCTCTATCTCTATAACTAACATGTATGATGGTTAGATTACTCCAGATAACATTTGCTACCTGATTTTTCAATGTAATGTATTTTTGCTGATTTTGACGAGGATCCCTATCAATAATTCTTCCATTCGTTACCCAATCTACGTCTGGGATGGGATCTCCCTTAACTTTGCAACTCATTGTAAAATTAGTAGATGCATCAACTTCTAAACGCTTATCTCCAGTTGGTTCTAAGATTTCTGGGGGGCAAGCAAAATCTCTAGACTGTAAATCGCTCCATAAGCGACCTTTTAGGCGATCTGGTTCAGCACATGTTGTCGGAGTTGTTACCAAACTATGTTCCATTGCTAAATCGCGAAATTTCTTAAGATTACAATCGCATATCCATGGGTTGCCCTGAACATTTAAACTATTAAGTCTTTGCAAATTTTCTATTAGAGTATAGTCCAAATATTTCAGTCTGTTCTCACTTAAATCAATATATTGCAAAACAGGGCCTCGATCGAATACATTGACATCTACGTGCTGAATTCTATTATTGCTTACTTCTACCTTTTGTAAGTGTGGCATTCCATGAAACAGAGTCCCTCGCAATTCCTTAAGTCTATTGTTACTGAGAAAAAGCATTCTTAATTTCGCGTTTTCGCGAAACACATTTTCGTCTAATTTGCTAATATTATTTTTGGACAGATCAAGCTCTATAAGGTTTCCCAAGTTGGAAAATGCTAACGAGTGTATGCTTTCTATACTACAGTTTTGTAATTTTAGTTTTTGAATATTCTGTAGATTACTTTCTAAAAACGCTTTGGCTCCCAGTTCATAAATGGGGTTATTGGAAAGATCAATGTAACGAATCTGATCACTTAGATTCGTTGGTATCGTGCTAAGATATTTACTACTGCAGTCGGCGGTCTTTTTGCCATCTGACCACATACATTTGCACTGGCCACACTTGGAAATCCAATCTTCTTCTGCCGTTGCAAATACGGCCATCACCAGCATAAGTTCGAGCAGTACAAACGCCATCTTTGAGTTGGGGTCACGCTATGTCCATCTGAAACAATAAACAATAGACTTGAGTCTAATTAATATTACAATAAACTTGTTTGTCTTAAAATATAATGTCAGACTTCGACTGGAAATCAAATTTAACTCGACAAGTGAACGAAGTGTGAAAGATAAGGAAAATCGAATTCTTTAAAGGGGCGGGCGCTGTAAAATAATTCTCCTATCGAGGTTTGTATTTATTGGAAATGGACTGCTAGCTGATGAAAGCCGTAAGTAAATAAGCTTAATACAGTTAATAACGACCAATGTAAATTATTGCGACAAAAGTAAATATTTTGGGGTAGGCAGTACTTACAAATTACTATTTTATCATAAGCTTTCTGGACTAATTACATTTAACCCATTATTGACAGTGCAAACAAGATCGACGCAAACTTGAATACGAGAGCCCCGAGCTGTTTGCGGATTCTGTTGATGCACAAAGACGTTCTTGTCGAAACTGCGCCACAAAAAGACTCAAAATCGTTTCGTCTGGGCTCCGAATTTATTCGAGTCGCCTGCAAAACGGCTAATTAACGTAATTACTCCGTTCTTACTGTAAAATTAAATAAAATGGTAAGTGCTGTGCATTGTCCGTTCAAAGCAACTTGTTCAAATGGAAATTGCCTAGTACGCTAGTAGACATGAATTACCAATTCTGGCTTACTTCATATCCCCTAGCGATTTATTATACAACAAAAATATTTTTCTCGGTGTGTTAATTTGTTGTTTCTCTTGCGTTAAATGTTTTTGATCTCGGACTTTTCTACTCGCTTAAAATTTCACAGTTTTTATTTCAATATTATTTTCTGTCGCTCCCATTTTCTCATTCAGTAATTTAGAAAATTAATTATATTAATTTTTTCTTTGAAATATTATATAAAACAAAAAAAAATTGTATGGCTTTATAACAATGTATAAATAATGTCAACATTACATTGTAGATTCTTTTGAAGTGGAAATGCAAAAAAGAAATTCGTCTAGTCTTAAAAGGGACTAGAAAAAAATGAATTAAGTTTCCTTACAAAACGCGAAGGCGGTTAATAACGTTAAGTCGATAAAAGGGAAGGAAAAGAAAAATCAAGACAATAAAATCATTGCCTCTAACCCAGAAACAAAAATATAGTCGACTTTCAATATAGACTTTCGATATTTACCAATAACGTGTTCTTTAAAAAGACCTTTGTTTATTACGAAATGCTCTCATTTAACGTGACTGTCTTGCAGTTTTCAAGATTATTCTTATAATAAAAACCGACAAAAATTGACCGACCGAGATTGAATTGTGTTTTAATTATTTAAGTTATTCCTGTTACTATTTTTTCTGACTATTCGTAGTTTTCATTATCTATGTACTTAGTTAGTTGGGCTAAATATTTGACGATTATACTTGGTGTTTGAGAAATGCCTGATCAAAATTCTATGTATAATGCAAAATCAAGAAAAAGAGGTAAATCAATGTTTCCGGAAGTGTACTCGAGATACAGAATGTTAAAATCTAACTGGAAATTTTTTTTTTTCTATTTCGGCAATAAAAAACGCTTTCACATGACAGGAAGATGCTCCTGCCATCTATCGCATTTTGTGATTTAGTTATCATTTAATGATATCTTTCGCTCCATTCATAAAGCCGGCTGTTGTAACAGTGTTGGTATGGTCTAAGCAGGGAAGTCGTTATACAACCACCCGTTTAATCTACGGCTGGGTATACTTGATACCAAATTGGCCCCTATAACGACATATTTTACAGTTCGATCATCAAAGCTAAATTGTTTGTTTGGTTAAGTTTCTGTTCTTCTTCTTCTTCTTCTTCTCATTAACTCCTGTCTGTCCCTACGGAGCGTCAAAGCTTCGAGTATACAATACAATCTTAATCCCAACATTACTATATGCTATCGAGATATGGACAACAAATAAAAAACACGAGAGTAAGGTGAACTTTGCAGAAATGAAACAATTAAGAAAAGTGGGTAAAACAAAATGGGACAGGGTGAGGAAGATAGGAATTGCAGCAAGAATCCGTGATGAACAAGGTTGGGTAAGAGGCAGTTAAACGAAGAATGGGAGACGAGAGACTCGCTAAAAGAATTTTTGAAGCAAGAAGTTGCGAAAATAGAAGGGGAAGGCCCAAAATGACATGGCTTGAACAACTGCAGGAAGGAAGGGCAAGACCACACAAGAAAAGAAGAAGTTGGCAAGAGACCGGAAGGGCTGGAAGAAAGAATTTTTGAAGCAAGAAGATACGGAAATAGAAGGGAAAGGCCCAAAACGGCATGGCTTGAACCAGTGCAGAAAAGCAGGCAGAATGGAGGAAGGGCAAGACCACACAGGAAACAAATGAGTTGACAAGAGACCTGAAGGGTTGGAAGAAAGAATTTTTGAAGCAAGAAGATACGGAAATAGAAAGGAAAGGCCCAAAATGACATGGCTTGAACAAGTGCAGGGAGGTATTTTCGTCTTCATCTCTATCTTCTTGTGTAACTAACCTTTTTTTTTTGTTTTTTCTTTCCAATGTTTCTATCCTGTTTCCTTGTATATTTATCGATTTCTTTAATTTACAATCTTCTGGCTTTGACTTTTCGATTTCTTTCTTTACTTCTTCTAATTCTTTTTGAACATTATACAATTTCCTTTTCATTCATATATTTCTGTTATACATTTGCTCCAGCTTTGATAGAATTACTTCTAATTTTTACACTTTCATTATTTTTTATACTGGCAATAATCTTATCTAATTTATGTGTTGAAAAAACCGAAGAATGCGCATGGGGTACCCCATAGGTCGGGTTTTCTAGGGTTTAAGTTCGGGTTCAGGTCGAGCCGGGCCTCAGTTTAAAAAATTATTGAGTTTCTCGGTTTTTACGTACGGTAAATTGAGCTATTTGGTCTTGTCGGGTCTGTCGAACCGTTGGAACCTGTCGGGCCTTTTGGACTTTTCGGACTTCTCAGGTCTGTCAGGCCGTTCGAACCTCTTCAGCCTGTTGGACCGTCGCACGCAACGGCCTTTTCAGGCTCTTTAAACTTCTGGGCCCTTCGGGCGCATCAAATCGTCCGGTCTGTCGGGTTTTTTGCACTCTTCAGGCATCTCTAATCTATTGAACCGATCAAGAAGTTACCGGGAATTTTTTTGGGTGGTGTCAAGTTTGCCCCAGGCCTGGAAATTTCGACCCGTGCAGGGCTCTACCCCACATCGTTAAATACGTGACCGTTTTTATGTAACTTTGTTCGTTTTGACAAGTCAAAATCAAATCATAGTCATTTCTGTGGATTTTATGGAAAAGAAACATTTGTAATGTGACGTGAGAACGCAACTAGCTGAGAATGTTATAAGGAATGAAGAATGTCCCGTGGAGGCGGCAACAGAAGAATATAGTTGTGTTCAAGTCAAGATATGAACATAAATATAGATAGAGTAGAATGCCATAGATTTAAATAAAAAAAAGAGCACCAAGACACCGTAAAAACTTTTGCACAGACTGAATAGTTTAACTTTGCATTATTAACTCATAAGAAGCAGAGATGATACGCGATGCCAGTTGCTTGATAAGATGGTGGTGGTGACGCCAACAGACAATTTAATGTGCCGCTGGCATTTGGTAATAGTGGATTCTGATGTTAGAGATAACGATAAAAGGTGTTTGTGGCGGTGCTGTGCTGGTGTTGGTAAAACAGTTGTTTAGTTGGTTGTTGAAGATAATTGACGATAAGAATATTGATAGAAACATTCTTTTAGAACCGAATTTTACGCCGCGGAGAGAAGTGTTGGTGCCTTGTCAGTTAGACAATTCCCTTGATGGTCGTAGTTAGAAATGTGGGCGGACATGTGGAATCCAACAAACACAGGGAGCCGACCAAAGTAGAGTAGGGAATAAAGAGAGAAACAGTGGAACGATTTGAAGTGGAATCGCGGGCGTCGTGTTAGCCAAAGTGACCTAAGCCTCGGAGTGCCAGGCGACCTGAAAGTGGAGGGATTTCAAACCTTAAAATAATAGCAAGCTTGAATGAAAAAGACTAGAAGATGATGGAAGATGAGAAGAGACGACCACCAGTTTTTCAATTGTCTTCTAGATGTTTGAGTGGAATGAAGCGTAGCATACTGTTAGCTTGAAGATTAATTCACTAGCGGATTAGGAATCAAACTCCACTGAGATATGTTGGTGGAAGTAGAATTTACTGTCACATATGGAAGTTTTTCTATATATTCACGTTTGTTGGTATGCGTAAACCAGCTGTTTGTGCTAACACGGATCGTAAAAAGGTTCTTACAACTAAATTTTCTCAATATTATCATTGCAGGCATTTTTAACAACGGTAGTTGCTACATTTCATTTCGTAACTTCATTAATCAGAATGATGCGCAGGTACTTTTCATTCCAGTGATGGGTTGTGTTAAGATGGAAATAGAAAGTTATAAAATCTTAAAGCACAGAAGAGAATATTATCACATTCTAAAATACTCAGAAGTGGGACTGAGTCAGTGGTGTCAGTCAGTTCCAGCTCTCCTCTCAGCTCCACCAGTTGCAGTTCAGCAAACGAATCCAGAAGGAATAGGAAAAATGACACGGAGAAACGCAAGGAAAAGAAATACTGAGCCAAAGACAGTTGGTAGAGTTGCTGCATTAAACTTCCTGCATGAATAAACGAGTTCGAATTTAATCCAAAAAGGGATAACGTCATGAATTATTTGAATATAATCAACGACCATGCCTTGTGTTTAATTTAATTAGAATGAAAACACTATTAAATGTCAAGCACTTAATAAATTGATCAATATTGCTGATTTCATAGAAAACAAAATTGGAGTTGGAGTCAATGGAAGGATTTGTTGAAAGATGTTGTTTCCAGAATATTCACAAACAAACAACGAAAGCAAACAGATAAGCCATAAAACCATATACTTGTATAAGATGCTTGAAACGAAAAATCATGACATGGCCTTACTATATAGAGATACAAGACTATCATCATTGGCGCCTAGCGATTCTGACTAATTTCCTTACCTTGTCTTGTTAGAGTAAGTTCATTACGGAGTGCAACGCTCAATCGCCCTATCTCTGAACTGCCGAGTTAGCCAAGAGGCTAATTATATTTTTCTTTACTATAGAACGAAATCATGAAAGGCTGTAATAGTTTGATGATGATTTGTCACACCGAAGCAATTAATATCCGATTCAGGAAAAGCGTTTACTTCTCAAAACTTTTAAAGATTTCTGCCAAGCATAAGGAATTAGACGGTAGCAATGCCTAGAGCTAATGGACAGGTGGGAAGATTTAATAAAATGGTATTGGACGCAGTCTCTATTTTTGATGCAAATTTAGACACAGCCGAGTGAGATGCTATGAACAAAATCACGAATACCACAACAAGAACAGTTATGATCAGCATTGAATTGGCAGCAGAAATTGATAAATTTGTAAACCACGTACAAGACGAGTCCGCCACTGGATGTATCAAAATTAAGGCAAGAGGTAGCACAACGTTTAGTAGAAAACAATGAAACAGGACGATTATCGCAATAAGAAGAGAAGGAAGGCTTCTCAATTCTTCACAGTCACAATTTCTGGAAGCAATGGCACCAGTAATAAATTGAAGAAAGAAAAATAAGGCTCCTTATACTATTACGGAAGTTATCGCAAATGGTAGTCGGGCGAAATTTAGGGTCAGAAAAGTGCAAGAACTAGTAGAGACAGCATGTAATGACACAAGTATTGGAGTACTGAGATCGTGATGCCCATTTTCTTCCTTTTCATCAAATACTTGAGAAGACGCTGCAGGTCATCCTGATGGCCGGATGTTAGATATTATTTGTATTTGTATATCTTATGAGTTACCTCAATCATAAAATATTACACTTAGAACCATTTCATTATAATGGTATTCCTGTTTGATGAAATTAAAAACAATGATCGCCACAGCATGATAACCACATAAATGATCATACAGTCCACAAGCCATTTCATTATGCAATTGAAATGTTAAATAAAAATCTCTGAAGAACACAAGAGAATCGAAATTGGATGAAAATTAACCAGATGCTTGGTAATTTGCATCGAAACAAGGTGGTTTAAATGGACAATGCAATAGCACAGTACCTAGACAAAGCGCATGAGTAATTACGACCGTTGGGTGATTGAGCGAACCGAGAATGTAATTGAAATGACGATGCCCTAATTTGAAGTCGGAATGTGCCCCCGTATCGAATTTATCATATTATTATGTCATTATAATGAAATCCCGGCTCAACATGCCATTGTAAACAGTTACGAAGTGAGGCTGGTGTAGTAAGTGCAGTGATATACATTAATTAAGATTAAATTAAATTCCATCGTCCTTTTATGTGGCGGTGACATCCATTATAGGACGATTTAATATTAAACATTGTTTTCTTGACGTAAAATTGAAAATTACTCGAGTTATTTCTACTTTCAACTTTACACAAACATTAAGATTGGACAAAATGATAAAAAACGAACCCTTCTGTGTAGCGAGCGCGCTTAAACGCAACTCACACATAAAACAAGTGCAACCCACAGAGTCGAACTGAATTAGATCGTTTTGAGATTATTTGATTTATCGTGGAATTATTTAACAGGTTGTTAAGAGTGTATTTCCCGTAGCAATTTTTGCGGAAAATCTCCTAATGAACATTTTAAAGCATAAAACAAGTCAAGCTACGTTTTACTGCAGTAATAATATATAATTAGTTATTCAGAATAAATTTACTTAAAAAGTACGCCAGTAATGTTATCTCAAATATAACCTGAGTATATCTAAATAGCAGACAGCGTTAAATATTTTATTAAATGATAAGCATTCTCATAAAGTCATAACATTAACAGAGAAAAAAATATAACCGATAAATTTTACAAACCGATACAGTCAAGCCAAAAAGCATTTCCAGTAAATTAAATAAAAATCTTCTGTCTCTTTTCAATTGATATTGGAGACTGTCTAGCTCTAGATGTTATTTAGCTGAAATCACGAGCTATGCACGGATGTTCACTGCTTGTGGCGAATGGCTAGCCGTGACGACTTGAGGTGGGATGTGAATTGCTGATGTTATGATGATAGGAAATTGGTGCCAGTCCCACTTTTTTATTGATAAAACAGATCACCATAGGTAAGGTGAGCTTACGTTTCATTTTTTCTTTCTAAGCTGCATGTTGCAAATCCCATCTCAAGGCCACCTATTGTTGTTAATATGGCGAGAGAAATAAGTCTTGCTTCATCTTCTGCTATTTAATTTGAAGGATAGTATAAATTAGCACAACGAAAAATAGAAAGCTTTCAGATAATCAAGATTTTACCAACAAAATTAATATTACAAATCTAAAAACAGTGACATCCTCTTGAACAATTTTCAACGGTATCAAACAATTTTGCATATCATCGTTACCCTTACCGACTGAAATTACTATGAATCTCATTTCACTCTGGTATGTTGTGATTGCAGAATCAATATAGTGGGTCGTCGGGATTTTGACCCTCACCTAAATTAAACGGAATGCCAAAGTCGACCCTACCTATCGGCGAGATTAGCCGTTACTATTAATAAGCATTTGGTGGACGTTTATGAGATTAGCTAAACACAGAAGACACTCATGGGGGGTTAATCAAATTATAATTAAATTTGCATTATTATTTCCATTATCATTGTTAACGATTATCCAGCTAAATTGATTTTCTTGGAAAAACAAACAAACGGAAACAAAGCCTCAGGACGAGATATAGAATTTTGTTATTTTTAGTAAGGAAAAAAGCAAGTCATTTAATGTTGTTTATTAATAAATTCTCTTTTAATAAAAAACGGATGAAGAATATTCGTTTACGCTTTCGCATATCTTTGCATTAATTTTCTCCATTTTAACAGCATTGTTTATTTTAAGGCTGAAATAAACAGGCAGTTATGTCTTTTAGGAAAGGAGATTCTCGAGAAAACTGAACTACACCAAAAAACAATAACAGTATGAATTATTATTACATTAATATGTTGTATGGGAACATTCCAGCTCGATTGATAAATTTAATTCTTTTGTTTTCTCCAAGGCGTGACTATTATTTTAAAAAAGGCATAGGTAGATTCCGAATCTTTGATGATAAATAAGTAATTAAGTACGATGACAAGAGACATTTTTATGTAACTCTAATTTAAATATAATAAAGAAATGACAACGCGTCTAATAACATTTTTTTAAAAAGTTATCCTCTTTTGTTTTGATTAAAACTGTTTTGCAATAACGACCCTTTAGTTTATAATTCGCTGCTTGCAAGTGTATCTCTGAGCGTTTCGATAAAGATTACATAAGTAAAAGTTTCAATCATGAAAGCAACATTGAGATAAAATACGTATAATGTATTCTAGCTACTCCTTTTCTATTTTATTTTGGCGTCCATTTGCATTTAGTTAAATTAATTTGAGCCTCTAGACTCTGACTTTGATTCTTTGATAATTTATTATTTAAATAGCATTTAAATTAGTTTTGCTAGCTTTGCAAGCCTCGAGTATTTAATGCGAGTTCGGAATAGATGTAGGTCTTAGCACATTTTGAGAACGACAGTCTTTCCGGTCCCATGAATGTCACTTTACCGTCCGTCATCTGAAATCAATCTCCACAGAGCAAAATT
>VTPC01002827.1:129861-145656 GCA_011009095.1 Ignelater luminosus | reverse complement strand
AAAAGTGTTTCCAACTAGGTAAATATAGAAGATGCTAAAGTAATTAGGAAATAAATTATCTTCAACAGTTCTGAACATTAAATTTTTGATTAGATCTAATTAAGTATAACTAAAAATTTTAAGCTCATAAAAGATTCTTATGAAAGTTCAAAGAGTGAAGAGAAAAACACCGGAGTCAATATATGAAATAAGGGAGTAGCGGAGTGAAACTTTCTACATTTTTACGGTTTGATAACTATGAAACCAGAGGTATGAAAAAACAGTTAGATATTACATCGGCCCCTACTCGTGAGATGTTTGAACTTTTGTGGAGAACTCTAGGAAGTCGTATTTGACTGTAGATGAAC
The DNA here is from genome assembly GCA_011009095.1 of Ignelater luminosus. Lineage (NCBI taxonomy): Eukaryota > Metazoa > Arthropoda > Insecta > Coleoptera > Elateridae > Ignelater > Ignelater luminosus. Next base: position 145,309 of record VTPC01002827.1, on the reverse strand, counting down.
AGTTGGTGCAAGTATTTTAAGGATCGTTGCTCATTTAGGGTGTACATGAAAAGCAAACCGAAGAGATATGGTATAAAAATTTGGGCGTGAGCTGACAGTGAAAATCCTTATAGTATAAATCTTCAAGGTTTACTTAGGAAAAGGGGGTATAAAAGCAAAAAAAAACCAAGGAGAACGTATTGTTTAGATGGTTATGGAATTATAACAGATAATTTGTCCATTAGTTTGCTTTTAGAAAAGAAACCTTCACTCTGTGGTACATACCCTCTTGTATCCTATTTACCAAATGTGAATAAGGCAGTAATTTTGTTATCGAGCAGGGCTACTCCATTGCTGCTTTACATTATAATGCAACCAAGGGAGCTATTGATACCCAAATATGATGGTACAGCAATATTCATCTAGACGTTGAAACAACAGATGACCATGAACATATTTTACACATAGCGGCTCTAAATGCTTTTCACCTGGGGGAAATAAAGTATCCGGACATAATAACCAAAAATTTAAAAGAAAAAACTTTATTCTAAATCTTGCCCAGCAACTAGTAAAGGAAAATATGACTCAACGGTAAGCAATGCAAACAACAAACATTATAGCACAAGACTAACACAGGATGTGACTTTTTATGTTCCGGAATTAGATAAAAACATGGATGTAGAGCACCAAAATAAAGACAACATTCAGGAAAGACCAGTGGAATGTATTGTATGGAGTGGAATGAAACTTTTAGGAAACGCCCCAGTACTTTTCCATTGTGAAATAAAATCTCGACATAGAATTAACAATTAATCATTTATGCAGCTTGGTTGGTAATTATTGTAACTGATAATATTTAGTTACTCGTACAATTAGTTTGAAATGTTATAGTTCAATATCTGCAACATAATTAACATTTATTGGTTACCTTCAAAACCTGATATGTTGAATGGATCAAATATTTATGTAGCAATTAGTGTTTGTTATCAACTTCTAATTACTCGATTTACCTTACCTATCGTAGCTAGAAGGTATAAATTACACAAATGTCTCGAAAAATAAACTTACTACAGTCAATAGACTAGCAAGCAAGCTGTATCAGGTTGGAACGTTTAACAATTAAAAAGAAACTTGCAAAAGTTGAACATTTTCAGCATTTTTCGTTTTAATTACTTTCGGTTGACTAAAAACACGTCCTTCCATTTTAAATATTAACGATTTTGTTTGCGCTGCAAAAACTCCAGCGAAAGATAAGTTTAGATAATTCTTTTAATCTTATTAAATTCAAAGATAGTCAACAATTGAATCACCTTGAGATAACAATACAAATTTATCTTTGTGTGCAAATTTATCTTTGAGTGCAATTCGCTTTGTCTTTTAGTCGTTAAGCGAACTAAAATGCAATTAATCAAAATCCAAAGCATTTTCGCGAAATTACAGTTATTACTTATTATAAGAATTTCTATAATAATTGCTTTTCCATTTTTATTCTAAAAACGTACCCTTAGTTTGTTTTTCAAGATTTCTCCTACAATATTTCACAAAATATTTTCTCAATAACATTCAAGGCTTTCCCTATATCAATCTTGTTATAAAGTAAAAACCAAGTTCCAAAGTTTGAAAGTCTTTCAGCGGTTAACATTTTCAACAAAAACCTATGTAACACCTAAAAGCATTAATAGAAAACTTACAAAACAGTTAACGTTATAAAGTTTATAAAACGGGAGCTTTTCTTAAAACATTTAGTGGATCACGCGATGTTTATTACCCTCAATGGCTTTACTCCACTTTTTACCATCCTTTATTCTCCAAATTACGATCCACGGTCAATTTCCCAAGTTGGCACTAGCAACTGCATTTTAACATTATACTTTTTATCTATAAAACAATCTAAAAGAAACGTGCACTAAATGCAGAATTTAAAAATAGATTTTATCCGACTACAATGTATCTTGCAGCTGCTGACGTAAAAATGTTACTTCAGCTAATTGTAAATGGGGATTGAAACTTTAAAAGTCGCGAACATAACAACAGTAAATTTAAAGAATGGAAAGTTGATACGTCCTGCATCCACTTTATAAACAGGAATATTTGAAAAGCGGATAAAATCGCCAAGTACCTTGGCATGAATACGTGGAGCCTGCGGTTCGAAAAGTTTTAATAACTTTTATTCGTTTTATAAAGAATAAACCTGCCTCACGTTATAAGAGAATTTATCAAGTTAAATATGCAGCGCCGTTAGAATTTCTAAAAGACCGTTTTTCTCTCGTTACAAAAATATACCTCTCTATAGTGGTGTTTATAATAATAAATACCCATCATTCTGTTATCGCTACCCTAATGGCCGAACATTCGTCAGGAATAATTCAAAGTTAAGAATCACTTAGTTTTAATAACTGAAAGACGCTTAGTTGGTTACTTTTATAAACAAGCGTTGTGAGGAAACATCAAAACTCTCCCACAAAAATAATAAATATTTTCATTTTCACAGAATGGGAGAGCTGAAAATGAAAACACGAAAATAACTCAAGAGTTATCAGTGTCAAAAAATCGCAGTAATAACCTCATTTCCTTTTTCCCGCAACTGAAAGCCACTCTAAATGCGGTTCGACTGCCCAGAATTTTTCAGCGATCAATCTCAAAACGCAACCAGATTAATGTAAAAACGGTTTCCCTTCAGGAAATCCCTTAACCGTGGCCGGCTGTATTAGGAAGCATTTCTCTTTCGTGACTAACGGTGCGCGGCTCCAAAAACCGCAGTAGTTAACTATTTAAGTTTAACAATGAAATACGTGCAGTTCGTAATGAATCCGGAGACCGGAATCTCGACTGGGATTGCAGCACAGAAATAGTTAATGCATAACTTAGTAGTGGGTTGAAATGTTAAAACTAACTAGGCAGCCGTATTTTACCTTTAACCTTCACGTAGAAGCTTTCGATAGAATTTCATGCAACATTCTAGACGAGACTAATGGCGCGGAAAATAATTTTATAGTTCCGTTTTCATTAGTAATGACATTATTAAGGTTCCGAATTATCAATGCGGATTGAATCGAGATGAACAGTATGAAAAAGCAAAATTCAATTTTCAATTCTATAGGTGGGTAACTAGAATCGATATTGAATTCAGCGCCAACTTCCCTAATACTAGATTTTTAATTTAATCACGCAAGGGTGAACAGATCCGACAAGGATACAACATTATAGTACAATGGGGAACTAACAAATTTCTCTTACAATTGAAAACTAAAATTTTAATCCCGTAAATGGATCCTTAGCCGTAACGGAGCTACCTAAAGTGATTTGCGCTAATAACCGTTGGATTTAGTTAATTCTCAGGCCCATTAACTCCGCACGTTTGCAGAATCTTGCTTCAGGTTTTCAATCTACGTTCCGTGCTACAAATAAACGCACAAAGACAATAAATCTACACGTTGACAACGCCCGTAGCGTCGGCTCAAACCTATTAAAACAGCAGTTCCTTTTTTATGTTGGGCCGTGTTTGCTGTTTACACGAGAAACGCTAACTTAATTAAAACCATTTAAACTTTCAAATTACCGCTTTGTATAAACAACATTAATATTATAAGCCGCAACCAAATTGGAAAAAAAGAGACTTTTAATAAAACTCACGATTTACTGGAACTCCTTCTAGTAAATCACACACACACACCATGTGCTGGGTACATCTAAGAACGATTTACTATTCTATTTCAATCTAATCCGACATAGATATATGAATAATAAATAAATCTTGTCCTACAACTTAAACGGCTTGCAAAACTGAAAGTACTCCGGAAGCGACAGAATTAATAAACATGAACTGGTATATACTATTACGGCACCGCTTTTTCTATTTTAGGACGTTTTTTATCAGTGTTGCATCTTGAAGTCATGTGCCACTTACTTATATAACAGTAGCATAATGACACTGTTTCCATCTCTACTTCCTTTTTTAGATTTTCTTTTTATATATAAAATGGGCATCTAACAATTTTGTTTGACAATAGAAAGTCCAGAAATAACTTCAACGGAACGAACAAAAAATAAAGTTTCTCTCGGACTTGAGTTGAATTTAATGTTCCCCAGAGAAAAATAAATATAAAAATGGAAGGAGAGAAATCTTTATTAGAAAACGTACGTGATGACAACAACAAATTAAAATTTTATTATGGGCTACGGGTTGACAAATATTTATAATTGCTAGGGATCCCCAAGATCTATTCACTTATTTATTTTCAATTTGTTTAAAAGCTAGAATCATGTCAGGTTGTTTTTTGGTGTAAATAAAAACTAGACATTTCAATGTCATTAGTATTATTATTATTATTATGCTGTGTTAGATTGTAATGTCAAGCCAGCGAGACAATTAAGTTCATGAAGATGCCAAATAAAACGTCAGAATGAGTTAAACAAAATAATACACACTGCTAAGATTTCAAACATGATGACGTCACGAGGATTAAATTTTTATCATTTACATTGCCGACAATTTAAATAGACAAATGTTTTCCCAATATATGTTCAATCTCATCCGTCTCGCCATAATAACACCTAAAAGTCTCAATCTGATTATGATTATCGCGATTCAGATAAGGAAAATTCAAGATGTCTATCAAACCAAACCTAACCCGATGAAGAATATTTTCTTATCGTTAGCCATCAATCTCATTTGATAAAATCAAAAACCTTAAATTACAAGTTACAAATTGAGCAACTACATTTAAGAAAAGATTTTCAGTTTTCAGAGTAACAAAATTTTGAAATCGATTCCCGGCAAACATAACACCTTCAAGTAAGTACTGGTAAAGCGTTGGTCATGATGCGATCTGCAATAAATATTTCATAATTTATATTTGCAGTTGCATGTTAAATCAATCTTTTATTTTATTAATATATTGCTGTCGAACTATTATTTGCTATTTATTAAATTAGTGCAATAAAAAAGAATATTACACTCAGGGTTGGATCAATAAGGTACATCTTGTAATATTTTTTGCATCTTGTGCTGTAGATAATTGCAATACGTATTCTAACGTACTGTCCAAAAATATTACCCTTAATATTGTACTAATATTGTAAAAATTCGTTTTTGTTGTATGCAGTATGAAAAAGCATCATCAGTTTTCACTTCTAATTTATTATTTCTTGTGCGTTTTTTCGAATACAGGAATAAGAAATTATTTAAATTGTTATTAAATTAAAGATTAATGACAAATAAAATTTAAAAAAAAAGTCTTGCTTGTAACGGGGTTCGATCATACATTGAAAGAGCCCATCCAGTTTAGCAAGCAGTAATAACCATTGAACCACAGAGGCAAGTCGCGTCAACTTTTCAGTTTTCGGCTTTTAAATTAATGTTTTGCAAGTAATTAATGAATTTATAATTTCTGAAGAATTGGGATTGTTATATCTTATCTATCGATTGCAACTATTAATTTCACCGACTTTTATTCGAGAACGAACTATTTGGCACATTTCAGATTTCCCATACTAATTCCCTATAGCAAATGTTAAAACGAGCACGGTGTATACTGTAACGTTAGCAAGAACCAAAAAACTGACAAACAGGCTGAAAATGTACAGGGATGTAAATGAAATCTAAGTACGAACAAACAAATAAATAAATTGATAACAGTAAATATGCAGTTGTATAGAAAAGTAATTAAAAAAAATATATAGACGCAAAAATAAACAAAATCCTACTGTTAGCAAACCGTAATCTAAACAAACTTCGGGTAAACGCATTTACCCAAATAGTATTATCATCCTTTAAATTTAAACGTTAAAAACCGGAAACTCTAGATAAATAAGCATAAACGCAATGATTGCAAAAAAATCAAATTTAGCTAAGTACGGCTACTTTACACTTTCAAAGAAACTGGAATCACCCTGTGAAAAATGTGATAAACGTCCAATGTGTCTAGTGGTTTGATAATTGAAACAAAATAATGACATTCGATGACAAACAAAATCAAAAAGTGACTAATGAATTAGAATAATTCAAAAATAGCAAGTAAAACTTATTTCTTTTGTTATTAGATATAATGCTAATCAAAAACTGGCCTAGATTAATTACTATAAATACCTTGGTATAGGATAATTAACAAAGGATATCATGCACGTTGTAAAAGAATTCACCACACTATTTACGCATATTGTAAGATTGAATTAAATTTAATATTAATGTAATCTAGGGCTGACTATACCGCGCTGGAATCGACCTCAACCCTCCTAAGTGACAGTTAAGTATCTTACAAGCAAAAGCGCCAGAAGGAAATGACAGGGCCTCCGAGAGGCTCTTGAACCTGAGGGTTGTAAAATCCAATCCAAGTAGAAATAGCATGAATCGAAACATACATAAACCTTGCGAACTAACGTGCTCCACATAACATGCACACATGAAACGTATTACTTCTTATTTATACCGATCAGTAAATCCATCAACAAATGTTTTAGCTGCGAAAGGGCTTCTGTGCCTTTACAGTGGTCGTGATAATTTAAGATTGATCACCAGAGCAATATGCTATTTTATAAACTATGTAGCATGGAAAATCGCATAGATCTCCAGTAATTCACTTTAGGATTTAAAAGACAAAACGAAACCTAGTTTGTTATTAGCGTCTTGCTTAAATAAATCTTTATCCTGAACAGGACTCGATTGAATTCTTCTAACGGAGAGAATAAAAACCATAAGTAGCAGGCAACCAAATCGTAAGAAGTGGGCCTGTAATATAAAACGAAGAAGAAACAAAATTAATTAAATGTGCGGGCCCGAAGTAATTCATAATTAATATTAAAGATAAAGTTTCTCTTCATCACACAAAATTTAACATCAAAGGCCATCAAAGAAACAATAAAGTGTAGACAACCCAAACAACAGAGAATGCAAACTTGTAATTTGTAATTTACTTAAATAAATAAAAATCTGTACCAATTAAAGATATTACCATTCTCACTAAAGATCATTCATTTATTTCGATAAAGATTTCCTACAGTCCTCCTAAAAATTTCATTACGTATGCGTTAAATCTCAATTACAGTTCAGCTGCTTTGTGAAACGACTGTAAACCAAGAGATACCGCGTTCGAAACCCGACAGAACCTGCTAGATAACAAAAATGTGGACTCAGTGTTACCAGAGCACCACGTGCAAGACCTCCACTCCCTCACCATCACATATTGGTCTCAGCCCTAGATGCTGCGGGGCTAAACATATAAAACCAGGGAGCCGAGGGAGAATCACGATAAGATCGCTCTTATCCTCCAACAATTCTACAATTCTCCAGTCTTCGCCAAACCATACCTGGACCCGTAATTATTACACACAAATCACGTGTTTTATTCTACAAAAACTTTAATCCTAACCTCAAAATAGCACCAGAAATCTATCGTATGTTGCCGCCAAAGTCACCTAGATCATTTGGCGGTTCCGCCGTGGGGCACCCTGCAGACGCCGCCTCTGCAAGTAATCTTCTGAAGTAAAGAATGGTAGGAACCACCTCCGGCCAACCTTCTCTTTCCAGCGAAGACCTAGTGGCTGCCTTGCTCTAGCAGCTCGCACAAGTTTCTTTATAACTGCCTCCACGCTCTCCGAGACCAACCCGACGAGCAGAAACAATACTGCATCGCCGTTCAGTTCAAAGGAGACGCCAAAAAGTGGTGGCAAAAACAAGCGTCCCTAACTACCTCCCTAGTGGAGCTAGAAACATGATTCCTCGTTTCCTATGGGAGCGAGGCGAAGGCGCCTTATGGGGCAAGCGGCAGCAGAATGACGAGCCTGTCGTCGCCGACTTCATCCGGAAGAAGCAACTGCTAGCTAACTACGTTATGTTCACGCTGGAGGAGTCAGATCTAGTCGCGGTATGCAAGACGCTGATGAAAGACAACAGCGCGTTCGCCGCTCCTAAGACCGTCGCCCCAAGGATCGGCGTCTGCTCATCAATCCCTTCTGGGAGAGGGAAGACACAGCAGACTCCCAGTAGCGCTCATCCCAAACCTTCTTGTGCTGATTCAAGAGATAACCGAACCGACCGTCGCATCGCATCGCATCACGTGAAGAGGTCGCCGTCTTGCCATTTGCCCTCATCGAATGCACCAACCACCTTCGCAGCTTCCTCGTCAGTGCAAAAGTCCACAACACCCAGGGCAACGATCCCGCAACAAAAAGCAACATTTCCAAGAGGGAATAATAAACATTTTTATTTAAAAGAAAAACTGAACAACATACTCGTCCAAAAGTCTAATAATGTCGAGAATCGTAATGAACCCTCCACACCTTAAATTCTGTGGATATGGAAAGCCACCATGCAGTTATTGGAGCGTTTATCAAAGAGAGTATTTAATAACTGCCACAAAAACAAAACAAAAAGAGAGGAAAGGTCGTGTAACAAGCAAGAAAACAAGTTAAAAGAAAAATTCTGACAAAAAGAAACAAAAAGACCATAAAAAATTGTTTCAGCAAATACCAACTTAAATATGGATTTTGATGAAAGTGAACCCATCGTTTCAGCAGCTCTCGTCGTCACTGCCGTCTCCGCCGCAACTAAGGATGAGTCCATTACCACACTGGTCCTCAGTTGCTTTTTACCTTAGAGCTGACACCTCCGAAAACAACACCAACAACCATCCGCCGCAGCTACAACTGCAGGAGATCCGCAATGTCACGCCGCCAACCAGCCTTCTTGATGCCAAAAAGAGATGGCTCTGGAAGACTTCGAAAACCACCGCCTTCGAAGCCCCTAAAGACGCCGTAATCAAATCACCTACCGTCGCAGAATTGCCTGGACCCTCCTTTACCGTTGAGCTTGCAAACGGTGGGATAGTGGGAGTGGAATAGACATGGCGGAAGGATGCAATCAAGAAAACACAACAAACCATATCTTGGAGTTCGAAGTTATCCCCACAAGAATATCTAAAACAAGCACCAGCCCAATGTATCTTTCAATTGCCGACGCCACTGCAAACACAATCCTCCACAGACGAGACTGACAGAATCCTGGACCAGCCACGACGCCTGCATCCGCTAGGATCCGCCACGGCATCGCAACGTTGAGAAGCAATCTAGTGAATAAGTGTAGGATAGAAAAAAACGAAATTAGTGTTAAGTTAAACGTAATTTCAAAAGTAAAATAAGGTGAGTGCGCGTAAAGCTCCGATGGACCAAAAATGACAGACACTCTTAGCTTCTAGGTTAGCTAACTATCTTTTAGTAAATGTTTTAATGCAATCTTCTCGATGTATCTCAAATTTTATACTATGAAAGAAAAGAAAAAGAACAAACAAGCAAATAAAACATCGAGGCACATAAGGCGCTCCTTCATTCCTTCACTATCACCTATTGGCCTTCAGCTGAACCAATCTCAGCCCTAGGTGTTGCGGAGCTAAACATATAAAACCAAGGAGACGAGTGGAAATCTCTGTTACGTCTCTTTATCTTCGACTAGCATCACGATACAATACTCCGGTCTTCGCTAAACTATGCCTCGACCCCTAATTCTTACACCACGTGTTTTATTCCACAAAATATTAATCCTAAACTCAGAATAGCGCCAGAAGTCTATCGTATGTCGCCGAGGTCACCTGGATCATTACCAACTGGCAGTTATTTTTCTTTGTCTTTCTGGTGGAAGGACAATAGATAAATATTTCTTTTAATGCTTCGGCTAGTGTCTAGGTAAAAATAGTTGCCATTGATAAATAAAAAACGCAAAAACAAGCAACAATAGTTTCGAGAAGAAAGTGCAGATTTTCTTAACTTGAATGTTCATTTTGCTATGGAGTATGAAGTACTTGACAGGGTTCGGGGATTCGCTTTTGATACTAGTGCTTCCACGAGTAGGCTGAATGAAGCTTCCGGCCTACTACAGCAGCAATCAAATAGAGAAATTATTATTATTAAGATGTCGTCATCATATTTTGGAATTAATTCTCCTTTTCACTAGTGCAGGAAGAATTTTTGTCCAAGCCAAAAGAATTTGTTTTGAAGATCGAAATTAAAAATGAGGACAAATCCTTACTCAAAGATTTTCTCACTAAACCAGAAAGCATTTAATTAGCTTCAAAGATTTCAAATTTCTCCTACATTTTTATAAATGGGCCCAATAGAATGATAATGTTGCTTATCGTTCAGTCAATAAGATAATCAATGAAATTAGAAGAAGCATTTTTAAGATTTTAGAGTCACTCTTTTGGAGAACAACAACAAACTTGTTGCTATCAATAAATGTTGGGAGATTTCATACCACTATACCATCTTAATGTTTTTTCCTCAAAAACTATCAAAAACTCACTTTTTGTTGTATACACTGCACGTAAATTGTAATGAGTATTTTCTTACTTCTTCGATTTCTAATAAACTAATTTAATACAAGATCAAAACATCACAATAATACTAAAAACTAATTATTACAATGAATAATGAAAGTAACCACATTACATTAGAAAAGTCGCAGCCCAAACGGTTCTAAACTTCTTATTGCTTAACGTTAATAACACATAAAAGGAATTCCAAGAGAAAATTACTCTGTTCATAATAAAATTTTTACGCGCAACCTATTGCACTTTTCAGACCTTAACTTAAATTCACGACCACTTAGATTAACATTGTGGTTAAAAATAAGCAGATGCAATGTAGGTTCTTGGAAGTTTAAACACTTGAATCAACTTGAATTAAAACAGAGTACTCTTGCTTGCTTTTTTTTGTAGTGATTGTTGTAAAATAGTCGCTTTCTTTTTAAAATATTAATTAATTATGAATTTTAAATCTTCCAACTAACGGGAACAGATAGATTTGCGCGCGGAGTCCATATATCTACTATCATCCAAAAGTCCTGTCTTTGGGAGAAGTGAAATATTTTATATTGTGACAAAGAAAGAATATCCAGTTGATTAGTCTGAATTTGAAGTTGACTCCCTTCGATTTGTAGCTGATTACTTCGATTTTGAAATTGACTATTCGTGAGATTAATTATTCTCTATTTGAGGTTGATTGGTCCCAATCTAAGATTGACAAGCTTATAGCAAAATCACCTAATAAAATGCGATTGAAGCAATTATAAAGTTAAGACCCTACAACGCTGAATGCAATTTTAAGTACCCGTTCTGAATGTTTATTTAGAGTCAAAAGAAAGTAGTCAGTGGTGAATGGTCAGTAGCTTTAGATCCGATCAAAATTCAATAGCCAATGAGTGAATGAATGTGTTGCTATGGTGTTGAATATGAGCAACATTGTTAATTGGTTCCTTTTGGAATTCGTTATCTCGGAAACAGACGAACGAAAGCTAATCTCAGAAAAAGCAGCCATGATTTTAACCTTTTGGTTTAAGTTTTTCATGCCGAAGAAGAACGCACAGAAGAAATTTCATGTTATAAGATCTAAGCTACCAATCTCCAGTATGTGTCAAAAACAGAAAGCAAAGTAAAGCTCATGATTGAATAAGAATTTCCGGATTTAGACACTTTTGTACTGAAACTAAAACAAAAAACCAATTAACTGTTAATAATAGTTGGAAATTTGGAAATCCACATTCTCGCCTTGTCCGAAACCCATCTTAAAAAGTCCCACTCTTTGTCCCTATCAAGATTTCGGATCTTTCGCAAGAACACCTTCGGCGATGGAGCTGAAATGGCTCTTGCCGACCAAGCGATTTCCAGATCCCTCAACGGTTCTCGAACCTACACGTCTGCGCTGCCATCATCTTTTAAGTTCCGAGCCGCCGAAATTATGTATCCGTCCGCCAACATCATGTGCGAGTGCACCTAGACTAACTTCCCCTACGAGTCCATCATCTCTCCTCTTTTATTTATCTTTTACTGCCACGACATCCCCCGTCACGAAGAGCGCGAAGTCTGCCTTTGTCAATTCGCGGATGACACGGCCCTGTGGGTGACGTTTCGAAGCTGTGTTGGACAGAAAACGGGCAAAATTAAAAGAAGAGAGATATAGAACTAGACAGAGGCAAAAAATATCTAGAGAATTTAAGATAATGGTTATATCAAGGAACTTTTTGATAGGAATACGTGTTCAGCATGCAATGTTCGTTAAGCTCGGTTAGAATTGAGCGAAAAACAGTTCGTACAGGTCTCTTAGATGTGTTTAGACACCGATCGGGATTTCTGACAGTCAAAAGGCCAAAGCCAGAAAATTTGGATTTGGATCATCAAAGGAGAGATTATATCGGGAAGATCTTGCATGATTTAATTAAATATGAAAGGGAATGATAGATTAGTGTTAGCTTGTGTTCACTTGAAATATGGGGAATACAAACTTTTAATCTGAGGTTTATCACGAAATGGCATGAAGTCTTCTATTAATTGCATTTCTCTTTTCGATTGACGAACTAGTTTGTAAGCATCGAATGCCAACTTGGTTGAAGAGAGAAGTGCATTTATAGGATAAAAATGAAGAAGATTTTCAGTTTATCACTTTTAAAATATAGAAATGTTGCGTTTCTGTTTTTAGTCACGTAGTAGTCTATAGAAAATGCATTAGTTATCAGGGATATGTAAGATAACATTTTTTATGGAATTATTCTTAGAAAGGCTTTAAAATATAAAACTTTTATAGTCTTTTAATAACAAAACTGTTTATTTTTAGATTTTATGTTGTTATTCATAGTAAATTATAACATTCTTTCGTTTTGCAAATTTGAAATATACTTTTAGCAGATTGATTTGGTTTAAAGAGGTTATTGCATAATGATAAATAAATTAAGTGGTGTCGATTAATTTCCAGAAAATCCGTACAAAAATATTTTGATTAATTATGTCGAAATAATTGTTTACATCCAATTAATTAGTTCACAATTAGAATTAAATTTTGCTTTATTATACCATGTTTATATTTCCGAATTTATTAAATAATAATTAAAATAATAATTGTAATAATTACCTATATTTTGGTGAAGAATCTCTTTGATGATTTTTCACAGGGCAATACAATTTCCATCGATTGAATTCTGAAACAAACAAGAAAATAAACATTTCTATATGCAAATTCACCTTACTAGTCAATCTAAACGTACTCAAATAACATTTCTGTGATAATATAAGCTTTGAATTAGTTAAAATGCAAAATTGGAAAAGACAAAAAAAGCATAGAAAACTTAAAAAACAGTATAAACCTTTCCCAGCATTTAAATGAATAGCAAAGTTGAGTTTTTCTTTGTAAAAAAAGAACAATTCGTTTGATATAAGAGGGAGCAACGTTCGCAGATTAGAGAACCATCTTTGACGCGTCTGTTATCTCAAATATTTGTACTTTTCCAAGGATTCTCCCTAAGTCTGGTAATTCCTGAATGTATTTTATCTCACGTCACGTCCTGCGTCCTCTGACCAACCCCCATTGTTGTTAGAGTAAAATAGAAACCCCGGGCGCCGTCTAACTCATTAATAATAAATCAAAGGCCTCTCTGCACTTGCGTATTCTCGATGCTGACATTGTAACACCCTGGCAGTAACTTACTAATCTACTCCGCCTGTATGTCATGCTTTATTGTAATTAAATAATCCGTTTGTCAGAACAGGAACGTGCATTCGAGTAGTAAATACAATTAAAAATTCCCAAGGATGCAAACAACTTAAAAAAGTGAAGCCTTAAAAACGATTTTCATGTGTAGGCAGTTTGCCAGCTTCTGCTATGGTTGAAACATTGAGAGAAAACTTGCCCCAGTTTTTTTTTCTATATATTTTGCCTTGTGTGAGTGTTCTCCACAATATTGTAAGTGAATCGGGGTTAACAGCTAGTGCCAAATTCGCAACTTTTTATGCAATCCAATTTTTTTATCATAACAAAGGAAATAAAGCGTCCCCTTTTTTACTGCAACCAGCGGTCTCTATATAAAACGTTTTTAACTTCATATTTTTTCTTTATTATGGAAAAAATAAAGAGGGTAGGGAATTTTAAATTGTATCTTTAAATTTAAATACTAAATCAGTAGTGATCAAACACTTGGTAAATATTTAATGCTTTCATAAGAGATTTTCAAGTTATTTCACTTACTACATTACACACTGTATGCATTTACAACTCTTTTTATGACACGTCATCATCTTTAATTATTATTTTCCGGGTTTTATTATTATTTTATTACAATACCCGGAAATTAATTTCGAACACGTAGCACATAAGGGTGGGCAATAATCTGAACAGTCCACTAAATCGATAAAGGACACTCTAAATGAAGAAACTTTCAACATCACCTTCGTCATAATCGAACACTTCATTTATAAACTTTGAAATTACACGAGTTAGGTGGAAATAGACAAATATTTTTAATTGCATTAAGTAATTAAAAGAGAAAAACTGTAATTTATAAATTCAATAAAAACAATTGATAACATACATTTAATAATTTATAAGATGTTAATTGTTACACAAACATGCTCAAGAATTTGATTTCGAAAGGAATTAACTTTTCACACTTTTATCAACAAGTCTTTGTACTTTAAGTATGTATTTATGACACCATCATAAACAAACAACTATGAAATTGTATTGACACACTTATCACCATTTGTACATAGTACACAATTTATATGTATTTAATAAAAAAAAGAAAATTATACACCTAAACGATTTTATATTATTTTGTGTCGTCTCTCAGAGTTTTCGCCTTTTTTTAAATTAAAATCCAAATTTTATCAATAGAAAGCTAATTTGATTATATTCAATTTGCAATCAAAATTTATTTCAGATAAAACAGACACAATCATTGTTACACCTTGTTACGTTACAGTTCAGTGAAAACATCGCAATAAGAAATTTATTATTAATTTTTATTGATGAACACATCAGCATGCAAAATTCAACTTCCACTTTGCGTTTTTCCAAGAATTTATCGACCTTTCCCTTAATATTCTAGAAGAACTTTGCTATATTATGCGGTATCTAAGTTAATTTTAATTCAAATCAATAGAAGAATCCTTGCTGCTCCCCCTCTGGGTGGATAAGCAGAAACTTCCATCAAGTCAATCAAAATCGATCAAAAATGGCTACTCTGTCAACATGTTTTGCTGTGATTTATTGTTTCAATTAAAAAGCACAGCGCTTTAAGATAAAACTAAAACAGAAGAGAATGACAAATTTTTAAAATCAGTAAATACATAATACTATAATAAGGACAGTATTGATTTCAATCGAAAACAAGGGAATTCAATACAGACATTCCTCCAAGTTGTATCTTAATAAATTTCTCAGCTCCAGTATTCTCGTTCTTCCTATAAATCAAATGAGTTGGTATCTCAGACGTTTTATTAAGAGCGCACGTGAAAATCTATGCCGGGAAAAATAATGCAGTCACTGTTTCACATTCTTAGCTAGCTTTAAGAATTCTACAAGTCTCTTCAGTATTCTTCTCTTAGTAAGTTATGGCTATTTCTATATGTACATTTTCTGAACAGTGGAGACAGTTTCAGAAGAGATTTCTTTGCAAAGTTTATTGATTATACACAGAAAACCTACTCTTTGA
>VTPC01002827.1:113639-129761 GCA_011009095.1 Ignelater luminosus | reverse complement strand
GAACTGGAAGTCAATAACAAAAAGATTATAATAACAGAGTAAACCATTGCACATTAATGTCGAAAGATCGGACTTAATTCAGTCAAATTTTAAAAAAGATTATCCATCATGGGCGCCACCCACAAAGCAGTTCTGTGGGCATCAATGTAACTTGACGACAATAAGCAGGATTTTGTTGACTTCTGCTTAGCTCTCTAACAGCAGCATACCAGTGCATATCGATGCCAAAATATTGGACACAATTCAGTAAAATCTTAGAAAAGATTATCCATCATGGGCGCGAATCACAAAGCAATTCTGTAGACATCAATGTAACTTTATGACAGTAAACAGGATTTTGTCGGCTTCTGCTTACCTGTCTAACAACAGCACACCAGTGCTTATCGGTACCAAAAGATTGGACACAATACAGTGAATTTAAAAAAATTATACATCACGTTGGGCGCCATTCACAAAATAATTGTATAAATAATCAATACAACTTTATGATAGTAAACAGGGTTTTCTTGACTTCTGCTTAGCTATATAAAGCAGCATACCAGCACACACTGATGTCAATATATCAGATTTAATTCAGTCAGATTGTGAAAAAAGCCGGGTGCCACATTAGGAGCCATTTAAAAAAACGACTATATGAACTTCAATACGGCTTTTATGACAATAAACAGGGTTTTCTTGACTTTTCTTAGATGTATAATACCAGCTTACCAGTACACGTCGATGCCGGAAGATCAGCCACGATTTAAATTGTACAAAAGGTTGTCACGTTGGGCACCATTTAAGAAAACCATCATACAGCGTGTCCCGCATATATACATTCGATATTTCACCAACGTATAGTTGAGGTCATTACAAATCGAAAATAATCAGTGGTGATTGTGGTTATTCTCAATATTGAAAGAGTTATGGACGATTTTAGTTGTAGACTAAAAAGTACAAGAAACTCATTTTTACTAATAGTTTTCCACATAGAAGTAGAATGTAATGCAGCTGAATCACTTAAATTAACATGTACCGTTACAACATCCAATATCTACCATAAATACAGACCTGCAAATGTAAACTGTTCATTCAAGTTATTTACTTCGTCGGTTTAATGGGCAAACTGTATAACTCCACTATTTGGTGAAAATGAGTACTTCTACTACAGAGCTACATTCTGTACAATACTCATAACAGCCACAATATAGTAAATGCTGCAAAAGCTTATTCTAGCATACCTCATAACTCCACCTATAAAATATTTGAAAACAGAAAACCTCAGAACTCCACGGTTTCTATTGTGTCGTCCCTAAAGCAACTCTGCATCGTTTAGTGCTCGTGTATTAAGTGGCATGTAGTGTAAAATAGGAAGATTTAATGGCCTACACCGACATATTTGGTAGAGGTTAATATTTCTTCAATTTTCTACAAATTTTTTGTTTGTCTACTTCATTAATTTTTAATTTACAAGTAAACTGCCCTCCCAAGAGATCTGAAGCTTAAAAGAGCTCTTGTGCTCGTGTTTCTCTATAGAATGCCAACTGATTGACGTGGGCGTCTTTTAGTTACACTTTGTTGGTCCTTCTTTATGAAATATACCGTTATATTCAATTGATGACCCTGTATGGATCTTCTTCAATACAACTCAATTTCGGAAAAAGTCACTTATGTCTTAGAGTTATTCAACCTTATTGAGCTAGCTCATGTACCAAGTATCCCTTATGTCGTAGATTCTCTAACTATGACTCATCAACTTGTTCGCCATCATCAGGTGAGTTTTCATAAACTAGATTAAATAGTAATTATGTTGAACGGGTATGAATTTGGCGATCTTTCCTTAAATACCTGACAAACTATTAGAAAGAGGTTAGATTTGGAGCCAGGGATACCTACTTTAGACCAGAACCTTTCCGGGGATCATCAAGGCAACAGATCTTGTCGGTCCTGAATGAAAGGGGTTTACAAGATTCAAAAGGGGGGTCGGCTAAGTCGCAGTGGTGGCTGGCAAAAAAACATATAACTATCGCTTCTAGGTATAGAGAAAGATTCAACATGTCCTAAATATGGGAGTGAAAATGAGCCTCTTTTCACTTTTTAATAGATTTAAAACCTTTCAGGCCGTGACCCCAACAAAGGAAGAGTTGAGCTTCCTAGCCTCAAGCGATATTCTCAGGTATTCTCGGGCAGAGAACAAAGAAAATGATAAAAGATGGTCTGAGGGGTCTTGACAGAATGGTGAGGGGTTAGTAAAAAGGGTCCGTAAAGGCCTATTTGCTGGGCTCAAGCGCCCTTAACTACTGCTATTATTAGGTCGATTTAGTTCAATCTCATCGATTCTCAGAAATTAACTTGGACCAGTAGTGATCGAATTGGAAAGATTTTACTGTCTCCATGGTCATGGGTAATGGGGAACGAGGACTGCTAAAATAGTTTACTATTTAATAAATACCTTGCAGGAATGATAGACAAGAATGAAACGAAACTATTACTGTCCAGCCTGGTTTATTGAATAAACTGTATGCCATAAGTACTAAACCACCATGCAGTGACAATTTAATAGAGAAAATTAATCATAATATGCAGAAAGGGTTAAAATCGCTAAAATACATTCTGAACATGGCCCATTGTCTACAAACTAAAGTTTCTTACTCCTTCAATCTTGTTTTTCTAAATACGACATTAGATCTTTTTGCATGGTACGCTTGAAGTTGATAGGCGCTCTGCGTCTGCCATGGAATCATAGTTTAGTTTTAAAAAACATCTACAAACACTAATTATGAAAAATGGCAAATTTAGCGAAATTTAGACTTTAAAACCTGTTTGCATATCATAATTCAAATATTCTTAGGTAAAAATCGTTTCGCAATTTACAATGTCTTAAACTGAATGATTTCAGAAGCTCATTGGCAGAACCAAGCCTGATGCAATGCAAGCGGCGGCGCTCCTGCACATTTAGCAGAAGTTGCGTGGTATCTGGCTTCTGGCTTATTAAATAGAAACAAAAAGCACTCGTTGCTTTTGGAAGTTTTCTTTTTTGTTTTCCTAGAATGTTTAAAACTAATCGGAGGCTTTAAATAATTTTTTTTAAACCATGGAACTAGTAATAGATGTGATTAGTGGAGGCCGTGTGGTGCCTTCTTGGGCGAATGGTGGTAATAGTAATCGTCCTTGCGTCTGCTAAAGGTGATGGAACAACGAGTATGCCTGAAAGGTGGCAGTATTGTTGGTGATAGTGTTTTTATATACATATTTTATGAAATAATATATACTGTGATGAGAAGCATGGTAGCGGACGGAAGGGAAACACCTGAAAAGCGCAGGAATCATTAAATTCGACGACAAAATAATTTAAAGTTTCGGGGGCTGTGTTGCAGCCGGATGCCTGGACGTCCACAAACATACTAGGATTCTAATGTGTAATAAATAGCCTGCAACTGGAAGAATTACTTTCTATTTTCTAGAAGATGTAATAGCCCCTTTACGCTGGCTTAACCGGGCCCGGCTCTGACACCAATCTTAGTTTGTTCCCAAGAGATATCAGAGATCTCTGTTGTAATTATTCATAGAACTTAAGTATTTGATAACATTATTATTCGGTGAAAATGAATTTTTCTTTGTTAATCTCCAATTATATTCTGAAATTTATTTTCAGAACGGGAAATAAGCGTCTAGCGCCCCGGCTGTTAACTGACGTTGTTGTGTAATGACTCATCCGTGTTGTGTTACCTTCTGCAACAGAAGATCTTTGATCAAAACTCAACTTCCTATTCACAGGAGTCTGTTGGTCTTGTCAATATCTGGATCTTTGTTTTTCGAGTTGGTTCAATTTCTTGAATCGTCTTTGGAATTAAACTGCTGTTCCACAAGGGGCTCGTAGATTGTGAAACACATAGTGAGAATCAACCTATAATCTAAAACATGTAATTAAGCTCTTGTCCTTCTTCTGTGACTACTCCTTAGTGAATTGTTTCCGTTACACGTTTGTATAAATTCTTCTTGGTTGAGCGAAAGTCCTGCAACTTGTAGTCTCAAAGTCTCAACAGGTGGTCTTATTATCTGGCTCTATAGAATGCCAACCGATTGATATAGATAACTTTTGGTTGCACCTCAGACCATGCTGTCTACGTAATTAATTGTAAATGCAACGACTTCGTTTTTTTCTTTTCAGTGACAAGAACTTGCACATGTACAGCTTGAAAAATACTGGAAACTGTGCTTGGCAACTGAGTAAGCTTAAGCCTCTGAATGTACTAACTTATTATCTGTTCCGGTTTATGGAAAAGAAGCTTTCAAACGATCCGCTGAATTATTTCTGCCAAGACCATTGTCAGTAAAATTCTGAAGTTTATCTAGAGTCTCATCATGCAATTTTCTCAGTACTTTTGGCCTTAAGTTGCTCTTAATCAGGCCACGTTCTCGCAATTTCCCCTTTTTTTAATTACTGAAGAATAAGATAGTAATATCGAGATTTCTCTCTTCGGCCTACTTAATAAGCTGGTCGTTGTTCGTGCTGTTTTTAAGTGTTACCAGAGCCAAGCGCTAGACTCCCACTCCTTGGCCATCAATTATTGGCCGTGGGATGGACCAATCTCAGCCCCGTATCCAGTGGGGCTCACCTTTAATAGTAAGGAACCAAGTGGGAATTTCTTCCTAGACGTTTCGAAAGCCTCCGACAGAGTCTGGCACCAAGGACTCCTGCACAAGATGCTAAATGCAAACATTCCAGATCGTCGGAGAGGACGCTTACCACGGGCGTGCCCCAAGGTTCGCTCTTTTCTTCAACGCTCTTCAGAAACGCCCCATGCAAAGCTCCTTTTGTACGTGGATGATATTGCTCTGCTGGCGAGGAGCTCGAGGATTGGTTTAGAACATGCCAGATAAAAGTCAACTCCGACAAGAGCACGGACGGACGGACGAAAGTACCTAGGTCTCACCCTTAATGCTAGATTGATTTGGGCCTCTCACATCAGCAAGTGCGCGAGTCGCGCAAAGACTGTCTCAGTCCAGCTGTATCCCATGCTAAACCAGCGAAGCAAGCTCTGCTCCGAAAACAAGCTAAAGTTATATGAGGTGTTTGTCCGTTCGACTATGACGTACCTAATGGTATGGGGATACGCAGCGACCACATACGTGAAAAAGCTTGAGGTCGTCCAGAATAAAGTACTGACGCACCTTCGTACATTCGCTACGATCAATTGCACGAGGACGCCGTGCCGGGCTAGTCACTATAGCGGATTTCGTGTAAATGTACGATTCGCAAGCGGATCATACTAAACCCCTTATTAGACTACAACAAGGCCGATCGCCACCATCACAAGCGCCCTCGAATGATACTGCTTCGGTGAGCTAGTTGAGCCGCCGCGTTTCTAACAAGGCGACACAACAAAACTCTCAGATTCGAGAACTTGAGATGACGGAGGTGAGAGACTTTGTCTAGCTACTCCATAAGAGTTATGATGTTCACCGTTCATGGGAATCTCTCTATTTTTATCTTTTCGATCTTAGAGATTTTCGCCTGAAACCATGTCCCAAATCTCCTATTTCCTCTTGAACCACTTCAAAACTAACTTCATTCTTATAAATCCATCTTAGGCCACCGCCAATGGCCATCTGGGTCAACGCCGCCAAATATTCACCATCTGCAAGCCGTCCATGCAACCCCTAGCTCCGCCTAAGCTAATCAGTAATGCAAACAGTAATGTTTACTTATTTAATGGTTACAGTTCTCTGAATAGAACCTTCTTGACAACGTTTCGGATACTCTTGCAATATTTCAATTCATCTTGTCACTTATCCTAGAAGACTTTTTGAATTGCAGTAACCATTTGAGGGCTGCATGATCAGGCTTCAATAGAAATTAACAAACATCCAATAGAAAGGTTCCAATTTGGACAGTCAGTAATTTTCTTGAAGTCAGCAATTACTTCTTTATTATAGCCTTCCTTTCACTATCTTCAGTGATGGATTTGCTACAAAACTTCCGGCTTTGGATGGTGTAAAAAAAGAAATTCTTGTAAATTGGGGTATCTGTATAATTAGATGCGTGAAAAATCTCTTTTGGGGAAGATTCTACATCCTTTCAAACACAAAAGTCCAAAATACAAAAAATAAAGAGAATCTAGTAAAAAAAAAACGTATTGGTAGTAAGCTCAGGGATTTTTTAATAGAATTGATTCGATATCAAGATTTTAGGTGTCAATATGAAAATTCTATTATGCAGAGTTACAACTCGAAAGCTCGGCCAAGGACTATAAATCCTTTTTTGTGTTTTCGAAAAGATAATGATGAATTTCTTGAAATTTGAACAGTGCTCTTAAGGAGGGAGGTCCGTCTTTAGTCATACATTCTCTTAAGAAGTCCGACGCGAAGGTGGACCATTGCAGGTGGTCCACTGGAGGAGAATTCGCGTATTTATGGCTTTAGAAGTTTAGAGTCATATGATTTGAGTTGTGTTAATTGTATTAACTCTGTTATTTCTTATTCTACTAAAAACCAAGAATAGGAGATTTGTAAGAAGCATTTATATTAAAGCGGTCATGCCCAAAGTGCAAGAGAAAATGAAGTTTACACATGCAATATTGTATTGAACAGTATTAGTGGACAGTATCGTTTGCAGTTAAATCAAAGCAAACAAAAAAAATACGAGAGAAAAACAAAGAACTTATCAGATGAAAGCAAATTCAAAATTGTTCGTTTACTAGTGCAGCAACTAGATACAACGGTAGTTCACAACATCAAACAAACAAAAGGGAATTTAAGAGAATTAGAGCTGAATTGTATAAAAATTAAATTTGATTTTCACTATTGTTCAGAACAGTCCCCATATTCTAGCAAAAAGAATTCCTTCATAGTTTTAATAAAAACCTGAGAATGGAACAACTAGAGCATCTCGAAAATCAAACAAGATCTGCAGGAAAAAAATGCGAAACAACCCATTGAAAGCATCAAAGAAGTGAGCAAAAGCTTTTTTCAATGATATGCAATAACAGATACGAAAAGTGTTTGAAACGTGACTCTGCCACATAGCAGGTATTGATGGTAAAACACTTAAAGGCACTTATCCATTCAATCCCTTTTGTTGTTGAATAAAACGTGTTGGAATTAATTCAAACATCTTTTGTAGTAGGCTTTTTTAATTAAAATTTAAAAATCAAATCTGTTTCTGCCCAACCCACTAAATGCTTCCCAAAGGTGTACTCTACTCTTAATGCTCGTAAAAACTCACCATCCCGGTTAAAAAAAATTGCTGCATGTTAATTTCGTAAATTGTTTACATAAATGCAAAAATGGGTTATTTTGCGCAGCGTTTTCCCAAAGTTCATATTTCAAATGTACACAAAGTATAAGTAATAAGTAGTACTAAAAGTGAAACTGTCAACAGCATATTAACAACAACGTAATAATTATTGTCTTTAGAAATTATTTATTGCTGGCTTTTAGCAGATTATATAGTAATGAAAGATGTTGGTACAAGTTATTAGAATACGGATCGATCTAATGAATTATGCATACAAAAAAACACAATTTGCTGCACGAATATCTATCTGCTACGCCCTTGACTTATTAATCAATATCCGGAATATCCGTTAGGATAAACATGCAAACTTTGGATTTATTTTTAAAAAGTGCTATTTTAAAATGATTTCCAGACAGTTCAGGAAACTATTAACCAATTTTCATGGTCGCACCTATGTAATTAATAATTAAATTTCAAAATCTGTTTTGTCATTGAATAAATGTTCTGCTTAAAAAGGGATTTTGACAACAGATAATAAACCATGGCATTAATTGCAAAAAGTTTTGAATTTATAATCTTGATCGATTCATCAAACAAATCATACATGACAACATTATACATTATTATTGTAAATATTAGATGATAGTATAACTTAAGAGATCAATAAGCAGCTAAAAACAATTCAATAAAGGGCACTTCTTTGATTGAAACAGTCATGATATTTTAAAATGTGGGTTGAATTAATTTTTTTTACAAAAATTGCTAAATAATGTTTTTCATTTACGTGTACAGATTTACATAAAAATAGTTTTAAAAGCAACATTTTCACTTTTTTATAAATTAAATTTTTGTGACAATTTAACATTTACCTACCCATCAGTAAATGCCAAAAATATTCCAAAATCTAGTCCTTTCATAACAAACTGCGATGCTGGGACTTTACGATTGCACAACATAAAAAAATGGCCTGTCATCTTGTCATCTAGAATGAATAATTTGTTTAAAGTTTTACTTGTGAATGCCAACTAATTTTCAATATCAAAGTTACGACAACCTAATAAAGCAAAAGTTTGTCAAATTATATATTTATGTGTATATGGAGCCATGTCTGTATCAACAACTGACAGTGTTGACACGTGAATGGTCGCATCTGCACTATCAATTCAAGTAATTGAATTTTACGCACGAGTTGCGTTTATTTCTTCTCTTCATATTTAGCCCGTGTTATTCAAATACCGTTCGTGATATAATTTAAACACATACAAACAAATGGTATTCCCAAAAACATTAAAAAAATAAATAATAAAACTGTCTTCCCTTTTTCTTTCTTTAATCATTGCTTAGAGATCGTATTGCGGAATAAAACCACCATATAGAATAGGGGTGGGCAAACTAAACTCCATGCGGGCCACAGTTTGTATACCTTTCAGCACAACACTATAGTTACTTCTTGTTCTAACTAGTCAATCCGTGTTTTCACTAACTTTTCGAATATTATATTATATAAAACGACGGACTATACATTGAAACTGTAATACATAACACTTATTAGAATATATTTTGTACAATTAATTTTTGTTCAGTATATTTGCTGATTTTAGCTGTTCATTTCTTCTTTGCAACGTGGGAAAATATAATCCGGCTGCTGCATAAAATTGTTTCGAAAATAATCTTAATTTGTTGTGCTCTAAGAGCGCACTGTATCCACTCCTAATATTGAAACGCGGTACCTGCCAGGTTTTATTATGAATGGATACCATGAATACACTAATTACAATGTACCGTTCGATAAGATCTATAAATTTATCCATATAACAGTGAACAGTTATTTAGACTAACATATTGATTAATGAATGTTGGTAGCTCCATGGCTTAAGTACGCTCTTATCTCTATTGCAACGAATTTTATGCGTAAATCTCAGTATTAAAACATTGGAAGCACTCTTAGAGTTTTTAGAACTCTTGTGATCTTGTGGTTCAAAAACTCAGATTTGATCAAGAAGAATTTGAAGCTTGTCACAAGGGTGCCTTTGTGGCAACAGAGATCTCAACGAACACATATCTTATTCATCTACTTCATCATTTCCAAACATGATGAAATCTTCATTTTTTACATTTGTTTCTAGGACTTATCCAAGACTGAGCAAATCGAAATTCGTGAACGGTAGTTAAATCAATTGTACATACTTTAATAAACTGTAAACTAAATTATTTTCAACGTGATAATCTCAATGTTTATTTTTTAAAACATCCCCAACTACATGACGACGAAAATCGGTCGCAAGTTGTTTTGAAAGCATGAGAGCAAGCTGTGTTTCAACAGAAACCTGTAATTTCGTACTGAAATAAGCAGTCAAAAACTTGCCAAGTTACTATGGGTTACAAACAAATCAATAAACAAGTTCAGAACAGTCAAAGTCGAAGTAAGGTAGATCTGCAAAAAATAAATCAAAAACTGGTTTACAAAGAAATCGTCCTCGACAGAATTTGTGGCGTGTGATCTTTGATCTTGCTTCTTGGTCCTCAAGCTTTAAATGTCCATTTCAGTTACGTGTAGTTAATCCAAGTAACAGTACTAATGGAGCATTTAGAAAACCATTCCAGAACAAACCGTCCTTTAAAGCTGTGTGCAGAATGAGGAGGATGATTTCTGTTGAACCATTTCAGGAATTTCTTGGGCAAATGGTGTAACACAAGATACGATTGATTTTCTGCTCTTTAAGTAATCGATTGGTCAGAAGCGCTCCTTTGTCCAAATGCACACGTTTTATTTAACCTCTTCGCAAACATACACATTGTATAGGATCTCAATATGTAGTAGTTCCTAGAGGCCTGCACGGGCCGAGTTTTTAGTTGAACCTTTGCGCCGCCGCACAGCCCAAAGCTCGAGTTCGGACCGAACCAGGCCTCATTTTAAAAATGTTATCTTGCTTTACGAGCCTACGTCGGGCCAATCGAGCTGCCCGCGTCTCTCGAGCTGTTTAGGCCTGTATGAGCCTCGCGCCTTTTTTGGCCTTGTCCGGCTTATCAGGCTATTCGGCCCTGTCGGGTTTGTCGGTCGGACTTTTCGGGCCGTTATTCTTGCACTGACCGAGATCTTTTGCGTACTGATTCGAACGGGCTATTTTCGCACTGAATCGCACCAGAGAATTGTTTTAATGACTTAGACAGGGGTTATTTTAGTGCTGACCTGGACTGGCTATTGTTTTTATACTGAATCGAAGAGGAGGATTCTTGTACTGCGCCGGATCGAAAGGAGTTTCATTATGTACCGTAGAAGCCCGCACGGGTCGGGTTTCTTGATCGGGCCTTTGCTAAACCTGGTCCAAAGCCCGGGTTTAAGTTGTGTCGGGCCTCAATCGTGTTTTTCCGATCTCCGTCGGCTATTTCGGACGTGTCGGGCATCCTGAGCCCGTCAGGTCGTTCGGTGTTATCGGACCTGTCGAGTCGTTTGGGTGTCTTGAACTACTTGGGCCTGCCGGACTTCTCTGGCCTGGCGGGTGGTTCAGATTTTTCGGGCCGATCAAGAAGAGCTTTGTTTGTTTACATGACTAACTATATTATTGTTAGCCTGTAAATCTCTCACCTACCACACGCTACATACAATTTTCTTCTCAAAGGCCCTCATGTAGAAACAGAAAGAGAAGCACATTGTCTAGAGGCATTCCAAGTTGCTCACCTATGCCCTCCCATATTTTCTATTTGCTTCTAACCACATATACGGCTGTAGAATTTTTATTTACTCATCTTTCATTCTGTATCAGTGTTTTGTTCTAAAGACTATGATCATCTAAGACATTAAGACTTTCAATACCCTGTACAGGAATCTAGAAATTTTGGTGGTGATGCTGCAGGACAGAGCCGGCTGAAGAGCCGGGATTGCGGGGTAACTGCCCAGGGCCCCGCTCTTGCTGGGGCCCCGTGACTTGAGAGAAAAAACAATTCTTTGTGTCGATATGTTTAGAATAAATGAAATTTCTAATTTTTTCTAAATATTTAAAATAAACGAATTATGCTACGTCTGAGAAAGCAGTGTGTGTTTCTTTTTTTTATTTTAAGGGCCCAGTAAAATGTTGTCGCCCTGAGCCTCGCACAACTTCCAGCTGGTCCTGCTGCAGGATGTTCTAATGTCACTTAATCCCCGGAGCCTAATTGGCTCGTATAAAAACAAATTAACCAGCAAAAGCTAACTTTTGGGCAGAAATGTAACCTAAAATTCTAGTTTTGACATTCGATCTGTAAGATATGTGAACTTATTTTGTTGTTTTGTCGTTACACGAGCTTGCCCACCCCTAGTGTAGGATAAGCCATTTTTCTTCATTTTTGTTTCTATCTTTTGTTAAGTGTTCTAGATCAAAAACCAGGACATCTAGGTCAACCAAATTCTTCTTAGACAATTTGAGCAATCGTGAACGATATCTATTTATTGTTTCTTTTTCATTCAGCATATCGTGTAAATGGAGAGTTTATTAAAACGATGTGCAATATCATTCAGAAGTGAAGGCAGCCTGGTCATGTAAAAGGCTTAAAGGTCTGGATGCAGGTTCAAAATTCACGAAAGATATTCCAGGTTTTTTAGACAGGTAGAACTTCGTGGATAATGACTCTGGCTCAATTTTCTTTATGAGATAAGAAATGCCCAAAATGCTCTACAACTTCCAGAAAATAATGGTATGTAAATAGCGACAAATCTTAGAAAACCTGAATGTTTGGTAGCGCCAACCAATTAGTACTTGGTCATCACAAACCTCGATTTAACCTCGATTAGATTTGACTGGTAGGACCGAGTCTTCTCATAATAAAGAGGCCGCCTTGGGCAAAGTGTATCGAGGAATTTAAAATTGCTTATCAGTTATCACTTGTTAATCTTTGAAAATATTTTTTTTTCAAAATATTCAGCAAAAGAGAGAGTAACTAAAGTATTAATCATGATCTAACAATTTCGCTGTGACAAAATAGTCCAGAAAGATGTGGAAGAAACTGGGATATGCCACTTTCACTGTCATGCACGTTATTTAGAAGTTCAAGGAGAGTTTGAGCACTCAGAGAACGCCAGTAAGAGTAAACTAGCTAAAGCGATATCAAAGCACAGTTTACCCTAAACTCCAATATCTCCGTTCTGGAAGCCTCCATTCACCGGTCCAGATGATCAAGAAGCAATCAGAATTTCAAACCTATAAAGTCAAGCTGGCTCCATGAACAAATACAACGGACAAAGTCCTGGACAAGAAAGCGTATACCGACTTGATTAGGGATTTTAACTTCTCGCGGACGCCTAGTCTAGAATCTTTCACCACAGGAGACAAAATAGAAACAAGTCACCAAAATGTCTTGCCTGGCTAGGTATCAGTATGTCCGGGCGTATAACTGAATCTTTTATTATGAAAAACACGATCGATTAAAATATTCATAAAGAAAGATGTCTAAACCGCGTCTGAAATAGAAGTATTTGTTCTCTTTTGGCCAAATTTGGCCTCACCTTATTATATCAGAGACACGGTTGATTGATGGATGGATGGATGGATGGATGAATGAATGACAACAACTTAGATTTTAATCCGAAAGAGTTCAACCCTTCCAACCACCTCTGAGCTGAGGGCAGGAAAACCAGTAGTTAATGCCGAAAGATTCTGATTCTGAAAATTTTACAGAGAATGAAGAACGAGGTAGCGGATGCAACTTTAAGATTCTAGGATTTGTTGCTGGTTTCTACCATTATTTGTTGGTTTTCAGAAATAAAAAGAGGGATTAAAACATCGGAAACACAATCTCATAACAAACACAAACAAAACTCTGTCAGACTGTTTTGACTTGGAATAACTCATACATTTGCAGAAAGTTACTGTTCTAAAGGGATTACTATTATGTTAGGATCTAAATAATTTTATGTTTCATTCACCTGATGGCAAATACGTAGATTCACTATAAAATCGAACGTAAACATCTGGATTTTTCAGAACACAATAAAAACTTAAATATGAACAGAAAGTCTAGAAGTTTCAGTAGACCTGTCTTGATGCCAAGTAAATCCATATTTGTTTATTCCCAATTAGGGGCCAGTTTTTTGGTTCTTACCTAACTTTTAATAAAGTTTGTAATCGTACAAATAAAGTTTTGCTTGGAATTGTGGCAAGGCTTTAAAACTAACTTAAAGCACAGCTTGACTAAGCTCTGACTGAATGTATGTAAGCTCTGCTTAAAATGGTTTCTGTTACACCACGAAACAAATATACAACCAATTCAAATATTAACAAGGATGCAAGTGTCAGAATTCTGTAGTGCTTGAATAATTCATTACATGGTTGATACTAGCATGTACCAGTAATGACCTTCATAATCTTTTTTTTGTGCCATGAAAACATCGTTTGCTAAAGTAGAATTATCCCACAAACATATTTCACATCGTAAGATAGAAATTAATAAGCTGATTATTTGTAAGAACATATTTCAAAACAAATAGCACAGTGAATTTAGTTTATTTATTATTTTCCAATCAAGACATTCATCGATTTTCAACCCAAGAAGTTTAGTATTTTTAGAGTTTTGAACAACTGTGTTATTGATATCAAGTGAGACTGGAACACCCTCTCTTTGCCTAGTGGGGAATCTAACCATCTGTGTCTTTATACATTGAAACAGATCGTTAGATTCGCACCACAGCACTACTTTTCTCAGCAATTAATTGCATTTCTTCACTAGAACATTATCATGCTCATTGGAAATATCATCTAGAAAAGGTCTGAAATCATTATGAAATTACACTGAAATTATCTAGTCAACTGACATCACTAGAAATCATATTGAAATCAGTTACCTAAATTATTTCTAGCCACCTAAAATCATCCTGAAAACGTCTGAAATTATGCCGAAACCACATTGAAATTATTTGAAAACGTTTTTGAAACTGTATAAAATCCGAAACCGCTTGAACTCATATTGCGATCACCTATAATATTGAAATTACTAGAAATCATTCTGAAAACACCTGAAATCTGCTGAAACCATTGTGAAATAACACTGAAATTACTTATTACAATTTTCAAATGGAATTAAATCCGAAGTCGACTGAAATCGCTTGAAATCATATTGAGATCACCTGAAATCTCACTGAAATCACCTGAAAGATTAAAAACCCGCGTGGAGTCATGCTGAAATCATTGTGAAAGTTCATTCAAATTACTTGAAATCATTCTAGATATTGAGTAGAATTTGAAGTCAACTGAAATCGCTTGAAATCACATTGTGATTACCTAAAACATTGAAATCTCTAGAAGTCATACTGAAAAAATTTGAAATCTGCTGAAATCATTGTGATATATCATCGAGATTACTTAAGAGTTATCTGTGAAATTGGACGAAATCAGTAGTGAACCGAAATCGCTTGAAATCACTCTGAGATCACCTGAAATCACCTGGAATATTAAAATTACTTCAAATCATCCTGAAAGCGACTAAATCAAGCTGAGATCATAGTAGAACCGCATTGATACCACTCGAAATCAATCTAGAAATTACGTAAAATCCTAACTCAATTGAGATCGCTTGAAATAATACTGAAATCAACTGAATTCACCCTGAAAACGCCTGAAATCATGGTGAAATCATGGTAAAATCACATTAGAACTATTTGGAAACGCTTCTGCTATTGACTAAAATCTGAAATCAACTAGACTTGCTTGAATTTAACCGAAATCACTTGCAATCATATTGAAATCACCTGAAATCATCCAAAATCATCCTGAAAATGTCTGCATTCAGGATAAGATTACATTGAATTACTTGAAATCATGCTAGAAACTGAATAAAATTAAAGTCAACAGAGATCTCTTGAGATCAATCTAAAATCAACAGAAACCTTCCCGGAAACGTCTGAAGCCATGGTGAAATCACACTGAAGTCATCTTTAAAGTTGAATAAAACCTGAAGTTAACTGAAATCGCTTGAGATCAGCTGAAATCACTTGAAATCATATTGAAATTACTTGAAATATTAAAATTACCTAAGATCATCTTGAAAACGTCCGAGATTTTGCAGAAATCACATTGAAATTATTTAAAAACGTTCGTGAAATTGAATAAAATCTGAAGTCAACTGAAATCATTTGGAATCAACTGACATTAGTTGAAATAAAACTGACATCATCCTAAAAACACCTGAGATCATGGTGAAATGACATTCAAACTACTTAAAATCATTGCCAACTGAAATCACTTCAAATAATATTGTGATCACCGGGAATATTGAAATCATCCTGCAAATACCTGAAATCGCCTTGAACTTACAAAACTGAATAAAATCCCGAGCCAACTGAAATCGCGCGAAATTAGATTTAAATCACTAAAAACCATTCCGAAAACGCCTTATGTCACAGTGAAATTACATCTGAATTATTCAAGATCGTTTTAAAATTGAATAAATTCTGAAGTTAACTGAGATCTCGTGAAATCAACTGAAATCGCTTGAAATCATATTAAACCCATTTGAGATATTAAGGTTACCTAAAATGATTCTAAAACCACCTGAAATTACTTGAAATCAGTCTAGAAATCTAATAAAATCTGAAGTCAACTGAAATCGGTTTAAATTATATTGAAATCACCCGAAACCATTCCGAGAACGCCTCATATCATGATGAAATTAAATTTGAATCATTTAAGATCGTTTTTAAAATTTAATAAGCTTGGAAGTGGACTGAAATCGCATGAAATCAACTGAAATCGCCAGAAATCATATTAAACTCATTTGAAATATTAAGATTACCTAAAATGATCCTAAAAGCACCCGAGATTACTTGAAATCAATCTAGAAATTTAAAAAAATCTGAAGTCAACTGAAATCATATTGAAATCACCCGAAACCATTCCGAAAACGTCTTATACCACGATGAAATTACATTTGAATCA
>VTPC01002827.1:85280-113629 GCA_011009095.1 Ignelater luminosus | reverse complement strand
TTTTTAAAATTGAGTAAAATCTGAAATCAAATAAAATCGCTTGATATCAGCAGAAATCATTTAAAATCATATTAAAATTACTTGAACTTTTAAGATCATCCTGAAAACACCTGAAATCATGCTGAAATCACATTGAAAAATTTTTTTTAATTGAATTAAATCTGAAACCAGCTACAATCGCTTCATATCAACTGAAATCATTTGAAACCATATTAAAATTACTTGAAATATTAAGATCATCCTAAAAACATCTGAAATCATGCCTAAATTACATTGAAATCATTTTTAAAATTGAGTAAAATCTGAAGTCAACTAAAATTTCTTGAGGTCAGCTGAAATCATTTGAAATCATATTGAAATCATTTGAAATATTAAGATTATCCTGAAAACACCTGAAATCATGGTGAAATCACATTTAAATCGTTTTTAAAATTGAGTAAAATCTGAAATCAAATAAAATCGCTTGATATCAGCAGAAATCATTTAAAATCATATTAAAATTACTTGAACTTTTAAGATCATCCTGAAAACACCTGAAATCATGCTGAAATCACATTGAAAAATTTTTTTTAATTGAATTAAATCTGAAACCAGCTACAATCGCTTCATATCAACTGAAATCATTTGAAACCATATTAAAATTACTTGAAATATTAAGATCATCCTAAAAACATCTGAAATCATGCCTAAATTACATTGAAATCATTTTTAAAATTGAGTAAAATCTGAAGTCAACTAAAATTTCTTGAGGTCAGCTGAAATCATTTGAAATCATATTGAAATCATTTGAAATATTAAGATTATCCTGAAAACACCTGAAATCATGGTGAAATCACATTTAAATCGTTTTTAAAATTGAGTCAAATCTGAAATCAATTAAAATCGCTTGAAGTCAGCTGAAATCATTTGAAATCATATTGAAATCATTTGAAATATTAAGATCATCCTTAAAACCCCTGGAATCATGCTGAAATCACATTGAAAGCATTTTTAAAATTGAGTAAAATCTGAAGTGAACTAAAATCGCTTCAAATCAACTGAAATCATTTGAAAGCATATTGAAATTATTTGAAATATTAAGATCATCCTGAAAACTCATGAAATCACGCTGAAATCACATTTAAATCATTTAAAATTATATTTGAAATTGGATACAATCTACAGTCAACTGAAATCGCTTCAAAACAAACTGAAATCGCTTAGAATCTTAAAAATCAGGTATACACCATCTATTAGGGTGAACTAGCTCTCGAACTGTCTAAAGGTACGATGGCCAATGCTTACATAATTTTCGATATTTTTTGAAGATTATTCTTATGGTCTTTTATATCTATAACGTAAGGAAAGTTGGCTTTCAACTTGCAATACTTTTGAAAAAGACATTTTATTAGACTGAACGTAGTACTATACTAAACGTAAATTCAATTTTAGCCTGTTTTATCGCTCTATCAGTTTTATTTAAGATTCTCAGCTCAAATTCCAAAATATGATAGAAAAAGCACACAGCGCAGATGAGATGGGAGTAGAAATTTAGAAACGGTACGTTGCGTTGGTTGAAGTAGGTGATAATATGGAAGAAGGGCGATTCTAATTGCAAGATCAAGACAGTTTTTGAAAATGCTAAAAGGAAAGTAATAACAACAACAGTAGATAGCCAATAAACTTTCAATTAAAGCAATTTTTGAAATTGGACTCTCGATGCCATACGAGACGAGACAAAACGTTTACAAGGTCACCATTAATGTCTAACAGACGTCAAAGTTAAGATCGCTGGTTCGTATTGCAATTGAAATGCTTCTGCTTTCTAATTGTGTAATACCAAATCTGAAAACATTTCGCTTTTAAATCTTAATGTGGGAGAAGACGAAAACATTTATGGTATGGTTGATCACAGTCCTCGTCCCAGCACATGGCGGATATTCAACATCTGGGAGTACCTGACTAAATTATGGAAAACTAAAGAGGTTTACAATATAAAGCTTCTGACAGCGATGCTGTTTGTTCCATCAATTTCTAACTAATATTTAGACAGACCCGAGGCCGTGCCAGGAGTGCGTTGCACCCAGGTGTAAAGTTTCTGGGACTCCATTCTTAAATATACATATTGCATTTCCTACGCTCCGAGATATGTAAAACAGCAGATATCATGATCAGCTCTCTGGCTATTGCTACTTATTAAGTTTTTTTAATCAACTAATGAACTATACTTACAATTCCTTTCATAACACAGTAGTATGTAATACGTAGTACTTTATAATTTTATACATACGAAGCAAGTTTAGCCACTCAGATAATTATTCTAATTAAATACTTTCCTCTACACAAAGCACTGGCAAACAAAGTTTACAGTCTAGCTATGATTAATTATTACAAAATATTTCTTAAATAACGCAACAAACATTAGCATTTCTAGCAGACAAGAAATCCGTGATTACACAGTCCGTTTTCAACAACAAACAAACGATAAACTAACAACGTCCTGGATATTTGTTTGCATACAAAACGCAAACATTCTGTTAAATTCAGTTGGTCTGCTTTGATCTACAAGGGCATTTGTATGTTTAAAAGTATTATTCTCGAGTTTATTATTATTATTATTATTATTATTATTAACAAGAACCATCAAACCGAATTTAAAGTTTGCAGATAAAATCATTTAGTACTTTACAATGTCAAAAATGAAACATAAAGGACAGTACAGAGTAAATAAACTGCAAGAGACCAACATCAAACTTTATAGCCAATAGAAAAAGTGTTTTTCATATAGCTACTTTGGGTTTAGGTAACGGTAAAGTAATCCTGTAAAGTGCAACCAACATCCTTATTGAACGCTACAATAACAGACTTATGCATTTCCACACGTTTTCTCTAGAGACTGATGCACTTACAAAAAGCAATCTTTCCAACGCTCTTGCAATTTCTCTTGATACCTTGTAATCTAACGAATCCAATTTTGGTGTGAAAATAAGTAGAAGCTCTAAAACCAAGTAAAATTAATTTCAATATGGTTGCTGTCTTGTCTTCTTGTTTTTATTTCACAATAAAACCCGTATAAGCCTGGGGATTCTTGAGATTTAAACGCGCTTCCTTCCTTTACGACAGCAGACACACAAATATGTGAGCACAAGATAATCTAAATATTTTCGTCATTACAAGCTTGTAGAACACGTGTGCAAAACAACAAGAGGAACACGTGAAGATCTCTTTAGTGTCCTGATACTCATTTAGGAGTTTGACAGCGACACGATCCTAGCTTACGGGCTTGATATGTAGTCAGACATTACGAGGGAGACAAAAGCGATGTCTGTCACTGTGCTGTTCAATATTTCATGGAACATACCCGGCTCATAACCGCATATTTGGTTCTCTATCTATTATTTGAGACCTCCAGATCGGTAGGCTTTGTTCGCTTGATTTAAACCATTACCATAGTATATTGCTGTTATTAGAGATTCCTTCCATAAACTGCGTAATGTCACTATGTTGTATCAACTGATGGATCCTGTTTAAACGACGGCCGCAATTTATACCAGATTTCGTCCGATTAGCGAATTATTGGCTAACGGGAGAATTTATAAACGGATGTTCAACATGTGTTGATGAAAATGTATCGAAAGTTCGAAACGGTGGAAGAAATCGATGAAAATAAGATTGTTATAAACTTATTAGGACCCATTTCAGCGACGAATTTGTTTAAGTTACAAGGAGATTAATGAAAAAATTTATTCTGGTAAATTGTAGTTTGCAAACCTGACTCTGTGTGTATTTTTATTTTATTTTTCAGTCAATTAAGGATTTTTTAAAAGTAATTATTTGGAAATATCCAAGTATTTTAAAATGAAAAATTATAATTAGAACAAACTGTTTTAAATCGAATGACCTCTAAATATTATGCAGTGCTCTTTTAGATTCCTTGAATTTTTTTTAAATGTTTCACTTCTTGATCTTGATGAATTTGATTGGGGGTCAACCAGCGTTAAATCGTACCATATGGCAAAAATGAATTTGGCCAGTATTTGATATATTGGCAATAGCCATTTTTGTCTAAAATCATAACATTGTCAATCTTATTTTCCTAGCACAAAATACACAACCCATTCGATGTGCGAATTCGTCAGTCACTTGCATTCGAGTAATTAAAATCAAACAGGGTAAAATGAGAATCTATATTGTCAAGTTTGTTTATAAATTTAAGGTGTCTAGCCTAGAATAAGGAAGAGAAAGTTTTGGGAGAAAGACATTAAGAGCTAAAAAGATAATATTCCTAAAGGAATTAACACTTCTGAGAAAAAGCAAAATGTGGCGCAATCAAAAAAGATTGGGAGACTTGTCTAGACGCAGTACACTTGATGATAAGGGACAATGTGATAAAAAAGTCAAGCTGCATACCACAAAGATCTGCTTCTGGTTAAATGTCATATGCAATCAATTCTATTTCAAGAAGAAGAAACACAGCAGTCGCCAAATAAGCAGGGCCAAGAGATTGTTCAGGAAAAAACCAATTTGCATGGCT
Organism: Ignelater luminosus; assembly: GCA_011009095.1. Classification (NCBI taxonomy): domain Eukaryota; kingdom Metazoa; phylum Arthropoda; class Insecta; order Coleoptera; family Elateridae; genus Ignelater; species Ignelater luminosus. The sequence continues at coordinate 109,116 of VTPC01002827.1, read as the reverse complement.
GCAAAGTAATACTTTCCAGAAAGGATTGAAGAAACCAAAGAAAGCAGCTACGTTACCCAGAGGGTCTCGGGAAATAAGAAAATAGGCAACCTAGAAGTGTGATAGTGTAGGTTGTATAGTACTCAGTGAAAAGAAGTGCTGTCAGATTAAGGCAACCAGCCCTAAGTAGAAAGAAATGTAGAACACTTATTGCTTCCATTCGTAGGGTAGAAGAAGTTATGGGTTAAGTAAGTTTTGTCTGCTTCTGTTTTCAGTAATAGCAGTCATTTCGTTAGAAAATAAAAAGAGAAGAAGCTAAATAAGTGAAAGGCGAGCATATGACTAGCAACAGCAGCAAAATGCCTAAAATCGACAGAAAAATACTGAAAGGGTGTTGAGATTTTAACGTCCAGATCAGCACAAATCATCGGTTCCACTGTCAACCATGACCGAAGAGATCAAAAACGAAAACTTGATCAACACCATCTCCAAATATCTCAATTATATTCAAAATCCACTGGTCGAACATTGCCCGTAATTTGATTAGTGGTACTGAAAACCATAAATAATTTCAAAGTTTATTTTAAAAATTACAAAAAGTGTTATCCATACCAAATACTCTGCCCATTCTTACAAAAGATAAAGATAGAGTCTGTTGTGCATCGAATTTATTCCTGTTCTAAGGAAATATTTTCCCATGCTTTATGTATGGTTCTTTTTAGTTCCTCTACACTATTGTACTGCTTCCTGTCTTTATAGACTGAACGATTAAAAAGTCCCCTTAGGTTTTCTATTGGGTTTAGATCGGGTCTCCTTGTTAGCCAAGTCAGTACAAATATTTCTTTAGACGCAAACCCATCTTTCACACCTCCATTATCTTGCTGGAAAATGCAGTCATCCAGCATAATATCCTCAATCAACTATCTTCTAGAATTACTCCTCCTCCCCAAAATTACGACCCATTTTAACTTTTCTTTGGTGGAGAAGATCATATCATCAATAAAATGAGAATCCTTCAAGCTCGTCCAAATGGAATTTCTTTTCGTGGCTAAATATTATCTTTTTCCATTCTCTGTCCCAGTGCATATGCTCTCGAACAAATCCTAAATGAGTTTCTTTATGTAGAGGTGTTAATGGTGGATTTTCAATGATTTCGAATAAATTAGGTTTTGACAAACTGTAGCACCTGCTATACTCGGGAATTGTAAGTTTGATTCGATCTATTTCTTCTTATTTCTGGAAGAATCTTGCTTCTACCTATATTCATCAAAATTTCTATTTCTTCCGTAATATTCCCCAAGTTAACAATGATTTTGAACATGATGGGATGGCCTCATTTGCCTTACTATACTCCTCATGGAGATACTTCTTTTCCTCAATACCTTTATTTGAGCAATTTCTATTGTCTTTGGCTCTAATAGAATTTCGCACTTACACAACTTTCTGAAGTTCGCATAACAATGAAGCACTTAAATGTGACATCAGAGATTTTCTTACAAATACAAGATCAGTACTACTTGTTCACACCTGCATTATCATTTTTTTCTGCTTCTTATTAAACAACATGTACACAGCCAGCAATTATTCTTTTATTATAAACATATTCAGCATGGCCCAGTTCTTTAAAACCGAATCAACAAACTCAACTCATACTAGTTGTCTTTATAGAAGTTTGTTTAGATCTAACTTAAAATTAGTCGTCCCAAATACAAACAAAAGTAGAAAAAATCAGATTTTGTATAGGATTTGAACCCACATCTCTGGTACACCGCACCATCGCTCTACTACTTCAGCTACGGGAATCCAATGCCAAACTAAATCTTTCTTATGCAACATGTTTTTAATCATTTTGGAATCTTAATGTTAAACAACACGGAAAACGTGAAGTTATTACAAGAGTAGGTCCGCGAAGTCATTCGTTTTGTTAAAATAATAATAAGAATAACGAAGAACTAATGTATAAATTGGAAAACCTGAAGCTAAAATGAAAAGCCTGCCCCGTCACTTTAGATGAAGACGCTTAAAGTTATTTAAAGTGGAAATTCGGATACGTAGATCGCAAGCATAATTTGACGAACCGTTTGCTATTTCAATAGATTTTGCAATCAAGACATGAAATTTATACAGGGCGTTAGTAGATAATACCAAAAACGTAATGGAAAAGATTCCTGTCGACTAGATAAGTATTTCTTCAAATGGAACTTATGGTTGTCTTTTAGTTATGGAATTATAAGTCTGCAGAGTTGCCTGTAAACAGTTTGTCAATTTGTCAATTTGTCAATTTGCCAAAATATCAAAAATTCTTAAGAAAAATTGAAATGATAAATACCTTCTGCAGCTGAGACATGTTAAATCGAAAGCTTCTCCTCCTTTTGCTTTAGGCGTTACATATTTCAGTTATAGAGTATACGCTGCGTAACTGGTAGTAAGTTCAAAACATCTACAAAGCAATTCCCTACAATTTTGGAGACAAATCGACCACAGCTTCAATTTAAAAAAATACTTCTCTAGTCACCAGGAATTTACCTTATCAGTTTTTCGGTATCATCTACTAATACCCTGCATATAGAGCACATAAAAGAAAATTTAAGACATATGATTATACTGAAAAACAGATGAAGTTTCCTGACTTGTAGGTCATTCCTTAACTCAATTTTAACTCCTTAACAATTTCAGGTTTTTCAAATGCTGATGATGATTCACTTAAAAGTTCTATGTGTGATTCAAAGAGAGAGAGAGACAAAGGCTTTCGAATCGTCAAAGGAATCAAGGTCAGGAAAAACAGCGATCTACAAGGGTTGACCTAGACCAGTATCAACAACAGCTCCATCAAATGAGGCCGTCTCGGCACCCGCCACAACACCACCGAGGACACTAGTCTATGGAAGTGCTGTAACCCTAAATCAATCCGCGACTTTCAAGGCAAAACAGTCGGTTCAAGCCAATCCCAGTGAAAATCTGCCTTGCTCATGCAACTCGTTGGGAAAGCAGTTAACACAACTCACCCTGAGCTCTTAAAGAAGATCCTTGGCCTTGTCCTGGATGTTCTATCCAACAGGGGCATCTCAAGTGTGTTTCTGGAACTGAAGACAATCAAATTCCCTTCAAGTCGCCCTCTGAAATTCCAACGGTTTGGTGGCCAAACGAATGCAGCTACTCGAAGCTACAAGACCTCGAAGTCATACCAATCAGAAACCCCACTGTACCATCACGATAGACAGCACTCTCGCGGGTGCGGCTCCACAGTCTTTAGAGGAGATCTCAATTCAAATATCCACTATGGAATAGCAACACCCTAAACGCTAGGGGTAATGCGGTGAATCGTTATGCTAATCATCACGACATCATAATTTTGAAGCCCTTGTACATTACCTTTTATATAGCAGACTAGACGTTTTAGACATCTTCAAAGATGTTCAATTAAACTAAGAACTCTCAACAGTCAGGGAACTCGACTCGGATCACAATCCTGCACTCCTGCATCTGGGCGACTTAAAAGATACCCCTCATGATGTCAAGGCTCGATATCCTGGTCATCTCCAAGCCAATTAACACATGGGCTGAAAAGTCCCAGGCCTAACAAAGAAAACACGGTTTTTTTTGTTCAAAATTAGCTTTATTCATCAATGTAATTTCCATCAAGAACAACGCAATCATTCCAGCGCCGCTCTAACATTTCAATACCACTTTTGTAGAACGATTTATCTTTTGCCTCAAAATAGGGCTCAGTTTCAGCGATAACCTCTTCATTCGAGCGAAATTTCTTACCGGCAAGCATTTTTTTTTAGGTCTGCGAACAGTCAGTAGTCACTGGGAGCCAAATCTGGCGAATACGGTGGATGTGGGAGCAATTCGAAGTTCAATTCATGTAGTTTTGCCATTGTTTTGATTGACTTGTGACACGGTGCGTTGTCTTGATGAAACAAAGTTTTTTTTCTTTGCCATATGCGGTCATTTCTTTGCAATTTCGGCCTTCAAACGCTCCAATAACGCTATATAATATTCACTGTTGATGGTATTTCCCTTCTCAAGATAGTCGATGAATATTACACCACGCACATCCCAAAATACCGAGGCCATAACCTTTCCAGCCGATTGTTGTGCTTTCGGTCGCTTTGGACGAGGTTCACCAGTTGCTGTCCACTCAGATGACGATCGTTTTGATTCCGGAGTGAAGTGATGGATCCATGTTTCATCCATTGTCACATATCGACGCAAAAATTCCGGTTTGTTACGTTTAAACATGGCCAAACACTGCTCAGAAACATCAACACGTTCTTGTTTTTGGTGAACAGTGAGCAAACGCGGCACCCACTTTGAGCAGAGCTTTCTCATAGTCAAATGCTCATGCAATAAAAAACCAACACCTTCTTTTGATATCTTTACGATGTCAGCTAACTCACGCAACTTCACTTTTCGATCATTCAAAACGATTTTGTGGATTTTTTTGATGTTTCCTGGTGCTACCGCCTCATTTGGACGTCCACTGCGTTCTGCATCATCGGTGTCTCTACGACCACGTTTGAAGTCAGCAAACCAACGTTTTATTGTTGTTTCTGATGGAGCGGAGTCCCCATAACACTTTTCAAGCCATTGCTTCGCTTGAACGGTATTTTTTCCCATCAAGAAACAGTGTAAAATTAAAACACGAAATTGTTTTTGATCCATTGTTTTGAAAATAACAAAAGTAGCGTCACTCTTAGCACAATAACTCACAAAATAATGAATAGAATATCATGAAATTTTAACAGCTGTCTTTTGAAGGTTAGTACTAACTGAAAAAGCGGCGAATGCAATAAAACTAGCGCCATCTATTTGTTAGGCCTGGGACTTTTCAGCCCATGTGTTACAGTAACATTCACAACCACGGTAGAATAACGCAACGGACAAGCTGAGAGACCGCAGTCACGCATCACTTGTCTTCGAGTTTGTAATCGAGTCAGGCGCCGCTGGTAGCTTAGCCAACATCCCGCTGACAGGCAAGACCTAAATAAGCTGAATCATTAAATAGAAAGAAACTCCATCTGAGCTGCAAAGTTAGAATCGTTCAACCCACAAGATAACTCACTCAAAGTCTCAAGATCAAAAAGGTACAAATTCCTCCCTTTCATGGAGAAAATGGGGTCATCTACTCTGGAAGTCTTTGCCAAAAATTAAAAAGACACTATAGTCTCAGTTATCAAGACACCGATATTAATTTTATGGCAACAATAAATTTCAAATTTTGCGAAAAACCTGCTTTTCCAGAAATTAACAAGTTGATTGGTGCTACGGAGGCCAAGAAGGTGTCTGGTCCAAATGGCATTTCAAACTCGGCACTAAAAATGCTACCTCTGATCAGCATATCAAAACCTTCGTTCTCAGACTTCATCATTTTCGTGACAAATGCAAGAGAGTCGATGTGATTGTTATCCCCAAGCCAGGCCAAGACCATGCTTTTCCACAAAGTCACCGACCAAGAAGTCTTCTGCCCACGCTAGGGAAAATGACAAAGGGTGTTATATTAGCGCGCCTCGAAAAGGAGATCGAAGAGCGTGAAATTCTCCAAAACGAACAATTTAGTTTCTGTAGAGGGCATGCAACAACACAACAGATTCTTCGACTGGTCGAGCACATCAGCATCGAGATCATACTGGGGTCATCTTTTTAGATATATCTAAAGACTTTCTATCCACAAAATGTTATCCAAACATGTTCACCTTGGAATGGTCAAACTCATCATCTCCTACCTCAAGAATAGATCATTCTGCATTAAGTTGCACATAAAAAAGAATCATCCCCCAGGGGTTTCATTATAGCAACGTTTCTCTATTCCATCTTTGTGGTAGACCTTCCAGCTTCTCAAGCTACCTGTATTGGACCACCTCCAGAGATCCTCAACTCATTTCTAAGACTAGAAACGGCAGCCGGAGACATTGGAAATTGGTTGTTGGTTAGTTCTTTTCATTAAACAGTTCATATCCACAATCCGTAGAGGAACGAGGCGAGACTAGGTGTCGCTCTCGACAGACGTCTAAACTGGCGAAAACACACAGAAAATTGCAAGAAAAAAGCGAACGCAGCAGAGAAATCACCTAAACCCGACAAATAAAGTCTTACCTTTACATACGGTGCACCAATCTGGAGATATGCCGCCAACTGTCACATCCACAAACTACAAGTCATTCAGAATAAATCCCTTCGTTTCATGTTCATAGCTTCGTGGTACGTCAACTTACATCGAGCTGCTATCATCAAAGAAATTCTGCGTGCTACGGTCGAGAAACTCTACACCAACCTAACAACCCACTGATAAACTCCCTGGGCAACTACAAAGCAGACGACCATTCTCGACAATAAAAGACCAAAGAACATGCTGTAACCAGAATAAGCAGCGGGCTGTCTCATAGCCTACCAAAACTTCACCAATATTCAACCAGATGAAGGAGGTGAAAGCTGAAGGCTAGGAAGTCCGCAGACGTAGAGAGATACAAAATATCTACATGCCGACATTAGTCTGGGAAGGTCTACAAGATTTCCAAAAGCTACAGAAAGCTGTAGGCTTATCTCCAATAGTTTGAGGAAGAAGAAACGTTCCTATTTTTGACAATTACTGTAAAACAAAGAAAATAAAAAAGTATATAGAGTTTTCAATGACAAGAACAAAACGAGACTTAGGCATCCTAACGGCACAGCTAACAGGAAACTGCCTTTTGAGACAACATCTTAACAAAATAGATAAGATTGAAGATAATATTATGCCATTTCTGGCAGGCGGAAATGAAATTATCATAGTTGCACGAGAAAGAACAGATGTTTTTAACTCTTGAGATGTACAGATTTTTTAAATTCTTTTATTATCTTCACCTACAAAAGATTTTTAAAATGATTTACAACAACAAGTTTTCAACTTTCGGAATAAAAGATCTGTAATAGAAGGTTGCTTGTGCTTGCTGTGCGTGGTTTTAAAATTGAACTGTTCGATGGTGCATGAATAGTAACATAAAGTCATAATTTTGGTTGGAATAGACATTAATCTGTTTTTACACGAACTAAGGCCACTAATGGAGTTTAGTCTGGTGTAAACAAATTTGTGACAAAACAGTAAATATAATCGAGTTTTGCATAGCTAAAATAATTCAGGAGAATTACAGTTAATTCAGGATGCAAATCAAATTTGAAGTTTCAGCATGATATAATTATGTATTTTGTATAACCGCCTGTTCTAAGTTAATTTTTTTTCTTATTCTCGTACTATTATCGTTCCCGCCTAAAACGATCTAAACCGGTTGTATACAACACTTAACAAAGACTTTTTGTAGGTAGGTGGGTACATGGCAGGTAGATTCTTTTAGAATAGTTCAATGACAGGTGTTGTATGCCAACCGATACCCTGTTCATAACCCATACCAAATGTTAACCAAATTAGTTTTCACGTTGATGTTGATGAATGTCGAGTTTACAGCAGCTTAACTATTTTGTGATAATTTTTGTGTCTACATGGGTTACGGTGTAATGTTGAGAATGATAGTTTAAATAATATTATTCAGGCAGTTCCTAAATTCCAACTATGATTAAATTGTCTGAATTCTATAAAGGAATTCCCTGCATGTATTACGTAATTTAGAATATAAATTGGATAAAACGAGAAAGGTTACGTTTAGCTGTAAGTACATTTCCGTAACCATTTGCGGTATTTGTATTATTTTAACGAAAGCCCCTAGTTAGTTATAATATGTTTTGTCTATAATATCCTTTCTGTTAAATAATAAAACAGTAGTGGAGCTTCCAATGTTATTTTGACAAATAAAATATTAGAGAAAGGTTTTTAAATAAATTTAATAATTGTTATTATAAAATGCAATAAAAGAAATATATCAAACCTTTCTTCCGGCATAATAGGTATTTACACAGTTAATTTTCTTGATTTTCACTAGCAATACAAACAACACAATTTGCAAATAAAGTCAACACGAGAGAACTATTTTTACTAAAAATAAGTCTTGAGCAAGAGGACACAAACGAACACTTACCGGCTAAAATTGCAACTTGAATGCGTTGTTAGCAGAAATGAGTTGCAGCTGAGAGGATCCCTTTGCCTATAATAAGAAAACACCATTGTTAGAATAGTTGCAATACAAAACGAATTCTTCTATAGTATACAGTAATAGTAAAAGCATCTATAGAGCAGACATCATTATTGTCGTAGCAAGTTTATTGATGTCAACAGCAATCGCTTTTACGTTTCCATAGATTACATAAAGCTTCATAACGCAATGATTCGATGCTGAAGGAAACTAATGGAAAAGCTTTTAATCGGCTGATCCTTAAAGCTGTTTTTTCTTTCATTGATAACATTATATAGAGTACGAAAATAGAAACCGATTAACCTCAACAGCTGTTACCGACCCCAAATAAACGTTTTAACTTTGTTCGCGCTAAACGAGAAAACTGTTGTGTCTAATGTAATCAAAATTTGTTAGATTCGCGGAAGTTTACGCGCGGACACACGACTTTTATCTCATTACTTCCCTTTGGAAATTAATTATTGTAGTACTCGACTCCTTAATATTTTAGAAATAAATGTGTGAACATGTTCCACAGGCTATTGAGTTTGATACAGGTCAAAATGGGCTTTAGCGACGCAATTTGATTAAGCCAAGCTTTCAACGTTAATGTAATGGAAATTGCGTTAAAAACTTATCTACCGTATCGTCCAAGGTAAAGACCGACAACTTGCGAAATTGCAACGATTTGTTTAAACGTCTAACGTAATTGAATGATTGCTCCTTTTGGAAAGTACAACGCAATAATTTTTATTTAATTGCGTCATTTAAGTTTGCTTTAAAAGCTTAGTTACTGTGATTAAAAATTAATGCAATACGTGCTTTGAAATTACCTAAAGCTCAAGTTCACATTTTGCATTATTACATACACTACAACTTCCATAATAAAACTTAATCTTCTAGTCGTAGTTTGCATGTATAAAATAGAAAACAAGAAAATGGCTTTAGGGCTTTCAGATAATTATCATTTTTCTTTAAAGTACATACCCGTCTCTGTATGCGGTAATAATTTAGTTCCTTTTTAGCTTAAAATTCTCGTTTCTAACTGAAGCTCTCCTGCTCGTTATTTCGAAACCACACGACTAACATTGCCGTGGTTTTATATCCCTCGTTACCAAGAGGTAGAAAAGATATTGACGGGCAACTACGCAGTGAATTAAATTTAAAACTGTCTACTCAGCTAAGGGTTTAGACGGTAAACTCTCGACTTGCCACTTATACAATTGTCAGCGGAAAATAAAACCCTACAAGGTGGCAATTCTAAAAGTAATCCCTGTACCGGTATTTATTGCACCGAGTTTGTAGATGTACAAGGTTCCCCTATTTTAAGATTTTAGTTTCGAAACTTTCTCTTTTACATTTTATGACGCTACGCTTTGATTGTGATGTGAATGTTTAGTTTAAACTTGGTGGTGTAATGTTTGCTTTCAAACAAAAATGTTAGCAGTTAAATTAAGTATCGTGTGCAAAATAAGTGCGAGCTGTAATTTTACGCTACAATTGTTTTATTTGCTTCTTAATGAGTAAATACTGTATAAATTTTGCATATTTAGAGGATACAGAGTATTCGAAAATGTTACGCATTCAAATATGTACACTGTACAGTCTTACAATAAAGTAATGACCTAGTTGCATGATTCACATTTTTAATATTGTTATCTCTCGGTAAAGCCAAGTTTTTCGTTGCTATCTCGCCATGTGTTCCTATTTATATTTGATAACTGAGACATTCATTTATTGCAACACTGTACATAGCTGAAAACATTGAAATTAGCTAGTAATAGTTCAGGAGAAAATTTCTAAATGCATTTTGAAGAAATGAAAGCTTGCAATTAGAAATTACCTTTAGTTAAATTCTGTAACATAACGTGAATAGTTAAATGTCAAGATTCTATTCCACTTTACACATGTCAGTATCCCAGATGGAGCACAGACCACAGAGCAGCCACAATTAGTCAGTGGGGTCACTAGTTCATATACCATTACAAGAGTGAAAAGCAGATTGTATGTAGGAAACACATAAAGCTTGAAAACGAAATTTCTCCCAATCCATTTGCAGTGTAATACTATCAAAAATCAATCAAGTGTAATTCCGGAAAAGATATAGAAAAGTAATTAACGTAAAGATTCATTTTTGCTTTCCTGTAAACCGATATTTTCTCTCATCTCGTTTACAGATTAATTTAACGAGTTGAAAAAGTTTGATTCATTCTTTTTCATGGGTTTACTTTTGCTCCTCAAACTTTTCCTGACATTTAAATCAATCGAGTCGCATCCAACATTTAACAAACATTGATAATATGAAAATTTCTAAATTCAAAAATTATTTTCTAGCCTTTGTTTAACTCTGAGTAAACTACCTTCATGGCCCTCATAACAACGTTCTTATATTTTAAGATCGATTATAAAATTGTCAGGTCAATAACTCTGGGAATGTTATTTTCTCGGCGTTAGTCATGTTTAAACTTCAACTTTGTGGGCCTGTCATTTTCACTGAGAGTTTTGTAGTAAATACAGTTCATTTGTTATTCACGTTCAGATTTAGTTACAGAGAGGTATGTCTTAAGAAGGTATCAGCAGTCTCAAGATGGTATTGTTTGTATTTCTTGTCCATTCCGCTCATTTCCTCACTGCTTTCTATATCCACCTAAGAGATCTAGTTTGAAGATATCGGCAATTTTTGTGTACACCTTATATATTGCGTTTAGAAGGCCGGTAAGCTGATGAGTATCATTTAGTTAGTGGATAAACTAGATAACTTCTAGGCAACAACTGAAAAGTTTTCACCTACCATTTCGTCTACTAAGTCAAATTGAAAGGGACCTGAAGGCCTAAAGATAAATCATATCAAAAGAATATTTAATGCCTTCCTCAATTTAAGAGAGACCTTATCGATTTTAAAAAAAAATCTGGAATTGTATTAATTCCCAAGAAACGGGATTTACGCAGTTATAAACAACTGGAGACTGGACTTGCTTATAATTCAATACTGCAAGAAAGTAAATGTCATAAAATCATGCCAATGAAAGATTGTTCGGTATCCTATTGAAAGCACAGCCTTCGGTTCGGTCCCCCATACAACGATGAGAAGTCTAGATAGATTTCAAGTTCATCCAAACTAAATAGCGCACATAACCGATTACTATCAAGACGGTACAACCACCATCTCTTGTTGCAGCACCACTGTAACTGAAATACCAATATTAAAAAGAATAAAACAGGGGGACCCGTTATTACAGCCCTGCACCGACCAAAATTTTTAGGCCCGACTGGGGACAAATGTGACACGGCCTCAAAAACGCGGTAACTTCTCGATCGATTCGAAAGGCCCGAATATCCCAAGACCCCAACGGATAGCGAATCCCGAAGAGCCAAAAAGTCCAAATGGCACGACGCCCCAAACGGTTCAAAAGGCCCGAACGGCCCGACAAAAAAATTCAAAAAGTCCGACATGCCTGAACCGTCCGACAGACCTGTATGACCCGAGAGGTCCAACAGCTCGACAAGCCCGATAAATTTTTAAACCGGGGCCTGGCCCAATCCGAACCCGAGCTTCGACCCGGGCTCAACTAGAAAATCTGACCCGTGCAGGCCTCTACCTGTTGTTCCCGATACTCGATGTGGTGTTAAATAAAATTCTAGACATTCTATCTAACCTGGATGCTAGTTTATCAGTGAGCGACAGAAATCTTGAGTCTGAGACGGACGTGATGAGTTCAGTCGTAGTGGAGCACATATTTTGGTAGTTTTGAAACTTTATTAGACGTAGGTTTTAGGGTGCACTTCCGAGACTGGGCCTCCGTTTGTTGCATAGTTTAGTGGTTCCAGTTCAGTACTAAGACTGAACCTAGAAAATATTGATTGGTATGAATGTGAGATAAATAAACGTAGTAAAAGTAGTAGATAGAGCTGTACAGTCTACAGTTGGTTCAGTATAAAACCAACTCTGTAACTTCTCCTGAAGCCCTAAGAAGCATGGATAATAATGAAGAGCCACGCACATCAAGCAATACAAATGAGAAAGAAAGAATTCTAAATCCTGTCATCAACAAGACTTTGATAAGACTAACGCTGGTCAGATCAAATAGTTTAGGGGAAGAGGATGAAAACTTAGCCAAAAGACTGAAAGAAAACCCAAGCGAACATGATGAACAAAGTGGTACGGATGAAGTAGAAAAGATTTTTTAGGCAAGACCAAATGAGCTGGTAAAGAAGATCACAAAAGCAGTCTATATATGATGCAAGAACATAATTCAAAGATTTATCTTATGAGGATACCGCAAGGTATATGGTAAGAGACGAATTTGATCTGATCTGATCTGATCTGATCTGATCACAGAAACTTCAATAAAAAGCTTTTTGAGATGACTGGATATAAAAACTAAAGAGTTTAGTTATGTCAGAGACCTGAAAAGAGATCGTATAGATCCGAATAGAACTGATGGGCGAAATAATGGCATTGGACGCTACAGAGCAGACGCAACATATATCTAATACAAGCCCTTGGGTACAGGTAATGAAGAGAAAAGCTGGTCATCATCAAAGAAGAGTAAAAATACGAATCATATCGAGAGATCCAGCAGTAGAAAACCAGAAACAAGAAGCAGAAAATTTAAAAACTGAAACAGAGTGTAGAATCCGGAAGTTAAGAATAGCAAGCTGACTGTGGAAATAAATGATGGTTATTGGTTAGTAGTTTCCTAAGTATGAGAAAAGTAGCGAGTGGTAGTGTGAGTGGTCATGGATGTCTGCAGGACTCTTCATTGGTCCCAACTCTGTGGACAATTTAATTGATGGCTAGTTTAAAGTGGTAGATAGAACAATCGTCGATGATCAGCTAATTCTAGTGAGTGGAACATCCGTGAAGAAAATCGAGAATACAATAGGGACCGATAATCAGTGCTTATGAACGATAGACTAGCAGAAATAAACTTTCTTGTAATATAGATAAAACACAAGTTACCTTCTGTAGTACTTCAGCGTTCATTAGAGAACCTCTTCTCAATTGGAGGGCAACTAGACCAGACCTAACGAATATAATGAAGTATTTGAAGGTAAAACATATCAAAAATATCTGAGTTGTCTTAGTATAGCATTCGCAAAACCTTCCTCCCTTTCCATTCTTCTCCCTTTTTAAGTCTTACTCCTCTGGTAGGTAGACCTCTCGGTCTTCGGACTGAGCACCTTGTTACCTATTACCCTCTCTGCATGGAATGAGTAATTAATATCTCAGATTTCAGTCAGTCAGGCACCTGGGGGGGAAACCTACGGTTTTGCTGGTATTACCAAGACAGATTTCGCACAAGTCAAGGCGTTATAAGAAAAAGGCAAGGAATTTCTGCATTTATCTATCTACTCCAAATGCCTTCCATCAATAAACGGAGACGTCTGAGACCTGGGTTTTATCAATTTAGCGATTCCATTCATTTCGTTTAGGAGACCAACAAGACTTGCGACAATAGAACATTATCCCTAGCTGGAGGTCAAAACTTTTTAAGAAAACTTGAGTTAGCTCTAAAGAAATCAGTGAGTAACCTCAGACAATGCAATCCAACAAGGAAAGCATTCATCGACTGATTAGTCCAGCAGCCGTCCAGAATTCTTAACTAGCAGGCAATACATATTAGCACTGAAACTGCATGGAAACCTACTGTCTACTGTGGATAAAATGCAGAGCACCCTGGTAAAGTATACAGATTAGCAGATGCTACCAGGCATAAGTATGGATGAGAGAAATTGAATCACACATCTGAGATGAAAAAGGCCACGGAAGCAACTGAGCCTCATCTTTGAGAAAAACAAAACGATGATGCTAACAGTACAAGCTAGCATTCCTAGAAGTTCAAAAATTCAACAAATTATGTTAGAAACTAAAATTAGAGAAAATAGTTTCTCTCAGCAAGAGCAGAATTTGAGCTCCCCTCGAAACTTTCGTCTTCATTCAAAAAGAACTTAAACGTATACAGGACGGACATTCGATAACATCAAATATCAAAACTCATCCAGCGCGTGTAAAAGCGCACCAAGAGCAAGTTCATTTCGACCAAGACCCTAATAATAACGTTCAGTCATCTGAAAATTGCAAGATTGAATCTTCGAATTTAAAAGTATTTCATCGTAATCGACTCGACAAGTTTTCCAACTGGAAAATATTCAATTTCTATTTTTCTCCTTCTGGGAAGAACATTTTTGGTCGTAACTTTCGCGGCTGCTTAAATAACGAGCACTTGATTAGAACCAATAAGGATTTAGCCAAAGTGATACTCATTAAATCACGTGTTGTTCAAGAGGTTAAATGTTTAATGGTCTACTTTCTAACCTAATTGGTTCTTCCCATCCTATACGCAGAAATTCTAATCATCGATTGAACACCTACCAAAAAAAAAGCTTCAAACTTGAGACCGAATTTATACTGACCAATCTGTTCGGTGGACTTTTGATTTTAAACGTTGTCAAAACCTAATTCGGACTAATAAGGGCGGTTTGGCCGCTGATATTCGAAACGATAACGATCCTTCAGTGTATAAAAGCTACCCGAAAGTGGCTGATATGGAAAGGAAGTTGAAAGAAATACATAGTTTATGTGTACCGTCATTAAAAAGATTTCCCAACTCATCTCCATAGAAAAGGTGCAGCGCATTATACTTTCTACCAAATCAATTGCTCGCGGCTTAATAAGATTATGATAAAAAGATCAAAAGTATCAATTTCCAGAGGCTTTGTGCCGGATTATCCTTAACTCCAAAAAGAGATGACCTCCTTGACATCAACAATTGCAGTTTGCAGGTTATTTAATACACTATTAACATCTAAGCTCGCTAACATTCCATTACCTTGATTACAAAAAGGTTTTGTAAGTCCATATCTCGGTGCTGGTTTACGCAGATGACCTGTTCATATTTGGTGATACGATATCCAATTTTAATTAATTACTAAAACGGTGCTGTCGCTTCCTTGAACAGCGAGATCTAATTTTCAAAGTTGCCAAATGCAGTTTTGTTTGTCGGTATGGTACCCAAACGAAACAGGCTCTTTGTGTATTCAACTTCCTGTTTCTATATACGGGGAGTGATAGTCATATAGATAACCGTTGAGGATCTCTCTACTATTTCAAAAAAGTAAAGAGAACTGATTTGGACTGGAGACCTTAAAACTTTAATGCATCCAGAATGCACTCCTGAAATCTTATCAGAAGCGAATACTGATCGAACATGGGATGAAAGGTTTAAAAAGCCTTGTAGAATCAGTTCCTACGATTTTATTGAATTCATTAAAAACAAGTAAGCGCAATCAAGTCTCGTTTGTATCTGGAAGCTACATTGTCGTTCGAACGACACCAGGTTCTATGGAGAGATCCGTCTAATGGAAAATACACTAAAAAAAGGTGAGAACTCACTGAACTCACAGAATTCCATCTCAGGAAATGGTCTGCTCTCAAGGCAGTAACAGCTTTCCAGATAAAAAGTTAACGTACTTCCAACTAAGGAGACTTCCTATAACCGTAGGGCGGCCATGCAGTGTAGAGTAGCACTAACCTTGAATTCACAGACAAAATTATGTTATGACTAAAGTGGCTTCGACAACAAAAGGGATTGTTATCATTCGTGAAGAACTTTGTATGGTGATAGAATCAGACAGTGCCATCAGCGAGAGTATTTATGTAGCTCAGTGGTTTCGTGGAGAGAAGTGGTTGTAAATAAGTGAGGCGTCAAGAAGGATGTCCACCAACTCGGGGGTGAATTTATCCGCACGTTCTGTGGAAACGGAAAA
Organism: Ignelater luminosus; assembly: GCA_011009095.1. NCBI lineage: Eukaryota > Metazoa > Arthropoda > Insecta > Coleoptera > Elateridae > Ignelater > Ignelater luminosus. The sequence goes on along the minus strand of VTPC01002827.1, from coordinate 93,322 downwards.
CGAGTGTTTGAGTTTCCTTATGGGTTTCCTGTGCAAAAGGGGAGCTGCTTGTTATTGCAATATCGAGAAGGTGTTTTTTGTTTTGTTCTACAGTCTTGCTCACCTCTCGTGAATTTGAGGCGAGCAGTATAGGAAGAATTTCCGTTATGTCGCACACTTCCTTCAAATGATGGAAGCATTTCAGGCAAAAAATTCTCCTGTAGATGGAGTCTTTCGATTTGCATATGGCGATGCAGTGGCAAAGACGGTGAATCGACAGTCGATCATGGATCTAATGAAAATTTTGTAGACGTGTAATAACGACCTGTACAGGTGATTTCCCGTATTGATCCATAGAAATTGAAGAGCTGGTAGGAGCAGTACGAACCCGTTTTGGATTTTAAGATGGCAATAACGAAACGAACTTCGAGTACCTCAATAGCAACAAATTTCGTTCCGCATTGAAACTTATATTAATGGATCTCCTTTCACAAGCTTTTAAAGTTTTATTTAAAGCCCTAGTTCTCTACAAAAAGTTGTGAAGTACTCTACTACTTTACTACTGGTTTACTTTTAGAGAAAAACAAAAAATTGTAAACTAGAACGTAAAGGAGAAAAAACTAAATTTCATTTTTTAAATTCTTACTTTGCTGAATCTACAATTTGTCGGCAGAAAATTCAAAACGTTCTCTTTAAAACTTAAAAAAAAATGTAAATGCCAGGAAAGAAGCTTAAAACTTATTGTAATGTGCGTATTTACTTATAAAATCATTGTCAGTGCTAAAAGAGATCTGTTGGTAGATTTTATCAGATAAAACTTATGCTATAGAATTCAGTAATATTTACAATAATAATAATAGTAGATAATTTCTCATTCTGTTGGATTTCGCCTGATTTAATATCAAGGTACTTCCGTATTATTAATGTATAGAGTGTTCCAATGATCGCTAGGCGGAATATGGCCTTCATGTTAATTATTACATTTAATAAAGCATGGTCCAAATAAGGTAAAACTGTTGCTCATCTAATTGGGTATATGGACTTACTCATTGGATTGGGCCGTGGATACTAGGTGTTCAGTTTTTTAATTGTTCTTTTCGTTTTTCGTCAATTTGAGAGTAGACCAAGACATAACCCTACTCAAGGAAAAGGTGAAAAGGTTTTTATGACACGCGTTTTCACAAAAAAGAATTTACTTAGAATTTCTTTTTTAAAAATCCTGGTAAATATCTCACAAAAAACTGAAGAGTTATGCCTTTAATGCGGAAATCTGGAGAGCCTGCAATAGAGGCAAGCAAAAAAATCAGAGAATGCGGGCGGATAAAAGGAAACTTCAATCAGAAAACTCACCAAAGTTAGTAATCAGCTTTTAGGGAAAATTGCTACTTAATATAATAGCACAACGGTAACTTAATTTCCAAGCTGCTATATTGCTTGTTTTAATTATCTGTTATTAGCTAATTTGTCCATTAATTCTATTTCCATTCTATTGCAAAGCTTACCTTAGATTGTAATGCATGTTTAAATATTTGATTAGACGATTAAGTGCTATCGAGATGTCCCTTCTACATTCTAGCTTTTATTGCTTTTGATGTCTCTGTGAAATCCCAAATGCATTAACTGCGAGTACCTAGATGGACAGTATGATGTTTCTGTATTATATTGTCCGTTCGCCCGAGTTTATCTATTTTATTCTTGCACAAAGATGTCTTCATGCAAGATAAATATTTCGATACAAATAAAATATAGAAACAGTATCGATTAATAGTAATTAACCATTGTTCAAGTTGCCCAAATAAGAATCCTTTCTCGAGATTTCAATCTTCTTCAATTTCGAACCATTTAAAAGCACCAAAACTTTACCAAAGAACAAAGATCAACTTCTGACACTTTGCAAAAACGCCGAATAAAAAGATTTAACTAATTTACTCGGCTCGTACTATATCCTTTTCCATTAATTTGGAACAATCCTTTGTAAACAACAACAAAACTAACTGGTTCTTTGAAGTCTGCGCCTCAAGTGAAATCTCTCCAAAGCAAATCCATTAAATCTATTAGAAAACTTCAAAGTACTGATTCAATTTTACCGCCTTGAAATTCAATATTTTCCTGCCATTTAAATTCGCGTTTTTCAATATATGCTGATGAAATTAAAAATTACTTTTCAAGTTGGAAAATATGTTTGCGGATTCGGAAATTAAGAAGCGGAGCGCAACCGATAATAAAACTCCTTATGAACGGTAACTTCGTAAAGTTTCCTGGGATATAATACTAAACCAATGTTAAAAATGTACATAATTTATAGTTTTATATGCTTTTAAAATGGTAATACTGATAATATTTGTAAAATACGAGGTTTTTCGGACGTTGTTTTTTATTTTTCCTAATAAAGGGTTGACGTTTTTGTATTTTACTGCAAGGAACTAAAATTATTTATTGCATCTCCCTTATCTAAAAAATCAAAGCCCATTCTTCAAAACCGCAATAATCGTTTTTCAATGTGAATAGAGTGGTTTAACCTAATGCCACTAACTGTACAAATCGATAACACACTGGAACCACCTTATAACATCACATATATTAGATAAATAAACTTAATGTTCGTGTTAACTTCTATCAGATAAGTTTCTTATTATAAAATAAAAGCGACCTGTATCTACCGTGTCTAAGCACATCAATGTAAATGGAATTAATGCGGTCGATTCTTATTGAAATTCATAGTTATAACATTTACATATAGATGAACGTATTTACATATGCCTCTAGTATGCTTAGTTACATACGCAACGCCGAAGTGCATTTCCCGCATTGACCCCAACGTCAAATTGACACATTAATCTTGAAACCGACGACCGAAAACGAAGAAATACAGAAAACTAATGATTTTCGGAACAAATTGAAAATTAACTACGGAAATTTCTGAGTATATGATGAAAAATGATACCTGTTGACCCTACCTACGTTTGTGTGTAACAACCCCCTTGGGCTTTACTAATTTATGGATTTAAATGAGTTCAATTATGTAATCGAGTAAGTTACGGGGTAAACTCGATCGTGGGCATTTCCAGAAAGACGACTAATGATAATCCTGCTTGACAGGATGCGATAAAAAACCCACTAGTGTTCCTTTTAACGATCGTAACATCTTCTGAAAACACTAAGCCGGCCTATTCATTCTATCGCGTTAATAACGTTGAAAATTGTGCGATTTGTTAGAAGGGCTCTTTAATAAAAAAGGGTAGTGTAATTTACAATACTTTATATTCTATTCACTCCGGCTCCTTGAGCATTATTGTGTTACGGTCCAAATTAACGCATACAAATCTAGAGTTACCGAACAATAACGCATTTCAATATCCATCTAAAATAGCACACACATTGAAGTCTTGAAGTCGTATCTCTCTTATTTAAAAACGTTTAATGCACACCATTGGCTAGAATTATTGCGACTGAACCTTTACAAATAGTAAGGTGGATTAATTAAAGCAAAAAATTGATTATGCAGACTGGCAAAAACTTGAGTGAACACAAACAAAGATAACAATGTAAAAGAATTTTTTTGTAGTGCTCGCGCTAATTAAGTTAGCAAATCAACAGTCTGGACAAAAGTGGATATAATAATTATTCCTGAAAGGAAGCCGCGGAGGAAATCTGTAGCTACCACGGATCAGAATGCAATCGAACAACAAATACATTTAAATAAGGTAGGAAATGAAAATGCAAACGTCGAGTTTTGAATTAACTGCTTGAAGTAAATTACTGTCATGAAAAGCATCATAAAATTAAAAAATTTAACCAAAGTTACACGTGCTTCCTATTATGTATGTATGTTAATGTAAGCGATCTCGCCCTATATAAGCACAAGAGAATCTTACATGTTCATTTTTCCGGAACAAACGTTGCCTACTACTGTTTACGTTAGTAACGTTGAAGGGTCTGCATTGATGCAAGTAGAACAACAACAGCTTAACCAAATCTCAGACTCGGATGAGGTAAGACAACAAGTGAGGACGAGACAAAGACGTATCTGATGCTACTAGGTAGTATGCCGTTTTTTCTCTTGGTAATTGTTACTTTAAAATGCATTTATGTAAATATTTGTGGTGGTGGATTGTTCTGAGATAAACGTATGTGGTTTGAGTAGTGAGAGCGCAACTGTAATGAGTTTGATCGAAAAAATAATCTAAAAGATATTTCAAGTAGATTAGATCTCCTTTGTTACCATACCAGAAAATGCAGCCAACAAAAATCAACTTGTGAAGAACTAGCAAAAGATTTCTAGACTGTCTATATTCAGATCTTGTGATTTAAAAAATGATCGTGAAGTGAAGGAGGGTGCGGCTAGAGAACACTACCGACGTTCCATTTGCAAAAAACGCACTCTGGACTTCATCAGAAAACTGCGATAGTATTGCACTAATAATAATGGATAGTGCAGTTCGTTTTCCTACCTTTACCCAGTATTTTGTTCAAGTTAACCGTTTTTCTTGCAATTAAACAAAACCAAACAGACAATCAATTACTGAAACGCTCATATCGTAATTATAGAATTGAAGTTTATCTGTATCGTCATTACGCGTCCTAGACAGTAGTACTTAGATATTCTGAGCTTCTCAAAATCATAAAAAAAGTTTCAGTTGGATCTATAAGCACGACACTGAATTTCGGTGAATTCGTACAGTTAACAATTTGATAACTTCGACTTTAAAGTGTTGACAGAAAGAATACATTGCACAATATGCGATGTATAGAAATGAAAGCATCGAAAGCGAGCAACATTTTACAAAATGTAGTAGAACAGTGAGGTAAGAAGACGCTGGACTTCGAAACAAAATGCACGTACGTTTTCAACAGTCTGCACGCTACACATAAAGATGCAGAGAAGGCGGGAAAGGTGTTCCTTCTGAACGTAAGGGTTTGGACAAACTTCAATTTTATACATACCTACAATCAGCGCCCCGTCATTTAGTTAAAGATTATCTCAAATTGGTTTCTTTGCCTCCTAACATAAATGCGGTTGTTCTGTACGCACATCGTGTGTATTTACAAGTTCAACTTTGGATCTAGAATGGTTGGTATGGAAATAGTCTTCTTGTTGCTTCTATCAGCACTTCATCAACCTTTACATTTGATTAGTAACGTAAAGGTTGTTGAGAATCCCGCAGGGTCGGCTTGATCTACTCGGTCATGCGTTGTTAACGCAGAGAATTTTCTTGTTTGAATGCTCTAACCTAACGAGGAGGACGATATCTTCCAAGAACTTCGGTCAATAATAAAAAAAAAGTAATAATCGCGTCAAAGAAGAATCTTCCACTTTTTCATTGCTTTGATTCGTCGTATCTCAAACGATTTATCAGGATTTCTTCACCTTTTTACAATCGCCAGATCGTAAGCTTGCGGGTCACCCTGCGCAGAAGAGAAACACAGATAGGAGATGAACTTATTGCCAGGAAATCCGGCTTACATGTAAAGCCCCTCATCCTTCTGAAGGATTTGCCAGTGCGCATCGTAAGTTCACCCGCAATCGTACGATCTGGCGACTGTACAAACGTTTTCCCAATTTCCCGGGCTAATTTTATAGGTTTACGCCATCTTATCCGCTCAACGTGGATTAGAATCTACTGTCTACAAACAAATGGACATTTAGTTTATAGAAAAAGCAGAATATCTTGAGTATCACGTACTTAGCTGTGAGCAGGGCCACTTTCCCAGGCGTCATGACTTTTAGAGACGCCATACGGTCTCTTTTGCTAGTTACCAAGCATCCAACCTGTTAGTTACCCTCCATTTATGTTGTCGTCTTTTACTATTTTTTCCATAAAGTTTGCCGAGTATAACTATTACGTAACAGACACTAATTCAGTATAATAATTAAAAGACGGAAGTCAATTAAAGTTCTACTTTACGCTTATTCTAATGCCAATACTTCGCAAAGTGTTTTTGCACTTCCAAAACGTTACAACTAGTAATTGAAAAAAACTTCTTGTTTTATTGTAGGCAGGTTTTCTTCATGCTAAGGTATTTCACCTGACAAGCTTTCTATACGCCTCTTCAATGGCGTTTAGGGGTTTAATTCTCCCATCCTCTCCTATCTTGAGCTATTTTTATTAATCATCTGCTCTTCCGAAGTAGTTCTTCCATTCAGGTTATCCGTATATTCTGATCTCTCATTTTGTGCCCTTTTGGTGTTTTCATGTTTTCTGTTACCTCCTTGTCTGATTGTCATGGTGTCTGGAATTTCTTCAGTTATATCTTGTCCTACTTGAATCTTAATTTTTGTGTTTGTGTTTATTCTTGCAATTAAGAATTTAGCGTTTGAGAAACTCTGTAAGCCTCGGAAATGCAACGTAAGCTTCTAATTCTGGTGAAAAGAATCTAGTGTCAGAGGAATCTTTGTAAGGTTCAGCCACGCAACCAAGCGTCTCATTCTCGCCAAAGGAGTCTAGCATCTAAAGATTATCTCTAAGATTCACCCACGTAAATCAAGTGTCAAATTCTGGTCAAAGAAATCTAGCGTCTAAGGAATGTCTGTAAAGTTCGGACATGCAACACACAGTTTTAATTCTGGTCAAAAGAATCTTGCGTCTGAGGATTCTCTGGAAGGCTTTATCACGTAAACCAAGCACCTCATTCTGGTCAAATAGATCCAGCGTCTGAGGAATATCTGTAAAGTTCGGACGTGCAATCCCAACGTCTCATTCTGGTCAAAAGAATCTTGCGTCTGAAGATTCTCTGAAAGGTTCAGCTACGTAAACCAAGCGTCTCATTCTGGTCGAAAAACATCTAGCGTCTGAGGATTCTCTCGAAGGTCCTGCCACGTAAACCAATCGTCTAATTCAAAGTCAAAGGAATCTAGCGTCTGAATATCCTCTGAAAGGTTCAACCACGTAAAGCAAACGTTTCATTCTGGTCACAGGAACTTAGCGTTTGAGGAATCTCTGTAAAGCTCGGACATGCTGTCCAAGCGCCTCATTCTGCTCAAAGTAATCTTGCGTCTGAAGATTCTTTAGAAGGTTCAGCCACGTAAACCAAGCGTATCATTCTGGTCAAAGGAACCTAGCGTCTGAGGAATTTCTATAAAGCTTGGTCAGGCAACTTAACCCTTTGTGTCCCAGCTTATCAAAAAGGTTTAAATTTGGAAAAAATCTAAGGTTTTGGCTTATTTTGGCTTGTATTAGCTTTATTGGCATCTTTTTCTTTCTTTGATGAAGATTTCCATTGGACACCTTTATTTCCTAGTCTAAGATCCTTGGGCATGCTGTGGTTGTACTTTCTGCGTTTTGGTGCTGCTACAAGATTACTTCTTGAGTTAGACCGAGAACTAATACAATCTGTCCCAGAGAAACGTCTTTTCGAGGTACTTGCAGTGGAGCAAGAATTCATCAGACCCCCTATCAACTCCTCGTCTGAAATCTAAAAGGATGACATTTTCTTCTGAGTTCATTTTTTTATAAACCACGTAGCTGTTTATAAAAGTTATATCGAGAAGGTCAAAGAATAGCCTATGCCACCATTTCTTTGAGCGCCTTTCAATGCGATATGCCTGACGCAACCTATCAGACCGATCAACTCCGTCATGTAGCGGTTGTAATCAGGAATAATTTGAGAGCAGTTGACACCTTTATACGTCCCATCCTTATCGTTTTTGAGATTTTTTGGAAGTCCGTATCTATTGTTTCTGACTGGTCCGCATGCTAGTGTTCTTTCAGTTTTCAGCTTTTGCAGCAGATTAACTGAGGTAAAATGGTTGTCAGAATATATTTTTCCGTTTTGCCCTCAATAGCTCTCAGTTAATAAGAAACAATTCGTTCTCCAAGTCCATAAGATTTAAATTCATCTTCAGCTACTTCGTCTTTCCCTTGATAGACATCGAATTTTTCGATGTAACCGCTTTGATCGGCTACACACCATAACTTATATTATAGTCCCTTTCTATGAGTTTCATAGGATTCTACTGTTTTTATATTATATAACATGTCGAACTGATTTTTTAATGAATTCACAAATGGTCTGGTCTTAAATATTTTATCCTTCTTATGAGGAGGAATTATTGAATTATCATT